>CM051264.1:49895597-49938097 GCA_027921565.1 Artemia sinica
CTTTTGGTTAGTTCAACATTCCTCACATCAAGCCCTGTTAACTTCAACTTCACACACCAAACTGTTCCTAAGAAATTGCTGTTACACCCTTTCAACAACCTGCATACAGACGGCTTGTTGTGATTCAGTTCACCTCCCCCCTCCCCTCAAAATTCCTTGAAAATTTCACCTTCATATCCTTAGGCATAGTTGTAATAGTAGTCACAGTAGTAGTATTGATAATGCTAGTAATAGTATTAACATATTGCCTTTTGATCAGTAGAACATCCCTCTCATCAAGTCCTAGAAGTTTCAACTTCATACAAATATCCATTGCTATGACATTGCTGATAGGTCCTTTTGATAACCTGTATGCTATCAAATTTTCCACACAGTGCTCTTAGCCCTAGAAGCAGTATCAACAGACGTAGTAGCAGTAGTAAATGCAGCAGTAACATTAGTATTAGTAGTAGTTTGCACATATTGCCTTTTGGTAAGATGATCTTCCCCTTTAAGCATTCTCTGAAAGTTCCAAGTTAATACCAAAATCAATTCTTGAGATATGCTATTTTACTATTTGCATGCATATAGTGTCTTTTGACTTGGCTTGAATTTCCACTCAATACTGTAAATAGAGTAGTAGTGGTGGTAGTTGTAGTAATATTGGTAACATGCAAATATTGTTTCTTTTATCATATCCCTTATCATTTCCTAAATTCTCCAAATTAATATACTCAGTTATATCTGTGTTACACCCTTTTGACAATCCTTATACACACAACATATTTTGATTTAGTTCAACACTCCCCTTAGCATTCTCTGAAAGGCTCACCTGAATGCCCTTTGTCTTCTTGGAAAGTAAAATTTAAACATGCATACCTTCTTCATAACATATACTGTGTGTAAACAATGATCATATTGCCAAGCTTACAGCCCTTGTCCTGTGGACTGTGGGGAGGTTGACATCCCCAAAGACACAATTATTGGAACTTTCAACAAGGCTGAACAAAACAGATCTCTCAAAATTTTGATCGGATATGTTTTGGGGAATGATAGGCTTGGGGGGGG
Organism: Artemia sinica; assembly: GCA_027921565.1. Taxonomy (NCBI): domain Eukaryota; kingdom Metazoa; phylum Arthropoda; class Branchiopoda; order Anostraca; family Artemiidae; genus Artemia; species Artemia sinica. The sequence continues at coordinate 49,896,645 of CM051264.1, forward strand.
GGGAGCTGATTGCCCTCCTTTACTTTTTTAACTCTTAAAAAGGGCACTAAAACTTCGAACATCAAATCATATGAGCTTCATCCAATCTAAAGCTTATACAAGCATCCGTTCCATGAAAACCTTATATTCCCTGGGGCTGTGGGGTATAACTTACAATCCTTGCCCATGGGCTTTGGGGATTGTGTCCACCCTAAAGACATTGTTATATGATTTTTGGACTACTGGTAGGTTATTTACAATTTCAATTGAATGTTTTTTAGGAAAAGAGGATGTCAGGTAGGGGGCTAGTTGCTCTCCATCATTTTTGACTCTTAAAAGGGAACTAGAACTAGAACTATACATTTCAAATTAAAGGAGCCTCTTCTAAAGTTTACACAACCACCCCTTCTATGAAAACCTTATATGCCCCTGGGTCATAACTTACAACCCTAACCCCCCGACTTTGGGGGATTCTATCCACCCCAAAGGCCTTGTCATAAGATTTTTGGACGATTTTTTAACAAATGGCTATCTCAAAATTTTTTTCATATACATTTGTGGAAAATACAATGTAAGGGGGGGGGCTGTCCCCAATCACTTTGACTCTTAAAAAAGGAATTAGAACATCTGATTTTCAATCCAACGACCCCCCTCTGGAGTTTATACAGCCACCCTTTCCATAAAAACCTTATATGCCCTTGGGACATAACTTACAACCCTTGCGCTGAGGGCTGTAGGGGGGGGGGGATTGTCATCCTCAGACATAATATCCGGACCTTTTAACTACAATGAGTGTTTTTCGAAGTTTCTACAACAACAAATGGCCACTAAAAATTTCTATCAGATACATTTTTGGAAAATACAAGGCATGGGGGGGCGTATCCACCTTCTGATCACTGAATCTAAAAAGAGGCCCTAGAACTTCTATTTACCAATTCAATGAGCCCCCTCTGAAGTTTATATTATCACCTTTTCTATATAAACCTTATATGCCCCCAGGGCATAACTTACAACCCTTGCCCTGGTGACTGTGGGGGGTTTTGTCTTCCCCAATTATATAATTTCCAGACCTTTCAACTACATCAAAAAACGCCCATCTCAAAATTTTTATTGGATGTGTGGACGTGAGAGGGGGTTTAGTCGCCCTCCAATCACCTTCCAACTTCCAACTGAATGAGCCCTTTTTGAAGTTTCTACAAAAATTCTTCAATACGAAGTGCCCTGGTCCAAGACAGAAAAAATAATAATACATTGTGTCCACATTGCTCTTTACTTAGGCAGCACAATAATGCCCCCAGGGCATAACTTACAACCCTTGCCCTGAGGGCTGTGGAGAGGGGGTTTTCATCCTGAAAGACAATTTCTAGACCTTTCAATTGCATTACAAAAATGGCTATCTCAAAATTTGAATTGGATGTGTTTGGGGCAATGGGGGCTGTGAGATAGGGGTTAGTTGCCCTCCAAACACTTCCGACTATTAAAAAGGGGACTAGCCATTTCAATTTCCAATCAATTGAGCTCCTTTTGAAGTTTCTACAACAAAAAATGACCATCTCAAAATTTCTATCAGATGCATTTCAGAAAAATACAAGGTGTGGGGTGGGGGGCATCCAAACTCCAATCACTCTCAATCTTAAAAAGGGCAATAGAACTCCTGATCACCAATACAATGAGCCCCCTCTGAAGTTTATACAATCACCCTTTTTATATATACCTTTATATGTCCCAGGCATCTTACCAACCTCTAACTTAGCTGGCTGAACAAGCATACTATCATGATAATCAGGACTTAATTCTTCATGGAGACCTGAATCTACTGGATGTCAAATGGGTTGAGAGCTTGGGTTGTCAATAAAGTTCTACTTTCAGTAACCCATGTGTTGAATATTTGGGTAGCAATAGCCTATATCAGGTAATAGAACAACCCAGTATAAGAATAGCCAAATGCCATCCCTACTAGATTTGCCATCCCATAGTGAACACTGAGTACCTCCCTCCCATTAGTGCCAGCAACCATGTCTGCATCTGCCATGACATGCTGCTTAGTCAATAAACAAACAATTGTACTAAACAAGCTTACACTGACTACAGAAAAAATCAGAGAGATAATAAAGGCAGTAGAATGGGACCAAGTGATTGTCAGGGGAGATCACAGTTTATATAATTAGCAGTATGATCTTTCCCTATCTCACCCATTATAAAAACCCGGACCGAGGAGCGATTGCTCCAGAGAATGTATAAACCGGTATAAATATAAGCAGCATTAGATCTTTTCACGGATAGACAAAGAATAATCACCTACGGAACAAGTACTGACAAAACCACTTGGCCGGCTCAACCAATAAGTGGACAATAAGTACAGAAATAAGTGGGAGGCGCTTTTTGTTCACACCGAGAATAGGCCCGTTTTTTAGCACTAAGATCTTACATCTTTCTGCAAAGATTATCGTTTTTTTAACTCATCTTTGTTCTAAGATCTTACAGCTCACTGATGTTAGCAAAAAGTGTGAAGACCGCCACTGTTTTGTCATATATAACAATGATGAGAGAACTTTGATGATCTACTCATCATTGTTCTCAGACCGCTGATCAGAGCAGAATGATGAAAGACGTTTGCACAAAAACGACCAAAGATGTAAGATCTTGGTTCAAAGTTTTCACTTTTAAGCGTTTTCTGACAAAAGATGTAGGATCTTAGCACATTGACGAGTGAAAAAACGGCCTTAATGAAGAGCCAGAAATCATCTTCGGTAAACTTACTGGATAATTATATAAACTGTGGGGGAGACATTGAGCTAGCCTGGCAAAATTTTAAGAATACTCTGCTCCAAGCTGAGAGGACATGCACTTCATGTTCATTTGTGAAGGCACCAAAAACACTGCCACACCTGAACAGGCCTTTTAAAAGGGCTATAAACTGTAAGAAGAAGGCTTTTTCAAAGTACAAGAAATGCAAATGCATATACCACTCTGACTGTTTTGCAGAGCAAGGAAAAAATTGAGGCAACTGACTAGGCATTTCATAGCTGACTGTGAAATTAACTTGGCATTGAACATCAAAGACAACCCAAAGAGGTCCTGGAGATATATATCTGCTAAAGATAAGAGTAGACAAACTATTCCATTCCTGCTCAACCCTGAAGGAAAAAAGCTGGAAGATCAAGAGGATATTGCAAATTTGCTGAAAATTTGCATCCAACTTCTCAGTAGACCCCATTGACAAGCCACCATGCCCTGCCCCCAGGATGATCAGGTACCCAATACCAAAAGTTACATCACAATGGACAAGATTAAGAAAGGCTGAGTAAACTAGACCCCAAAAAAGCTAAAGACCCAGACAGTATACATACCAGGCTCCTTAAAGAGCTTGTGGATATAGTTGCCAAGCCGCTCTGTTCACTATTTAAGCTGTCTCTTCAGACTAGTAGCCTACCTGGAGATTGGTGGACAGCCATAATTACTCTGATATTCAAGAAAAAATTCTAGAACCACGCCTGAGAACTATCAACCCATTAGCCTGACCTTGGTTGTGGCCAAACTTATTGAAGGGATAGTCAATGATGCAATCATAGCACATATGACCAAGAATGGGCTTCTTTTTGGTGGTTAGCATGGTTTCAGGAAAGGCATGTCTATCAAAACAAATCTAAAACTAGCTTATAAGTCTGATCTTCTGGACTGATCAGTTATAGTTATATAACTGATCTGCAGGGTTTTCCAGTCAACATGTTCCTACTGGATCAAGCTAAGGCATTTGATAAAATGTCTCACTGCTACCTGATGATCAAGCTGTCAGTATATCAGATAGACAATGATGTTGCCCAGTGGATTCACAGCTTCCTATCTGACAGAATCCAGATTGTCATTGTATATGATGAAAGAGGTGATCTCATCTACTCTACATCAGTTCATGTTAAGAGCGGTGTCCCCAAAGGGACCAGACAAGGCCCAACACTGTTTAACCTCTATATAAATGATGCTTCTGAGGTGGTCAAGAATGGCTTGGAACTGTATGCAGATGATTCCAAAAGTCCTGTATCTCAGTCCAAGCAATCCCTACCACAGATATCACATGATTGATTCTGATGAATCAATTTACAGTGAAATAAATCCCAATTGTCAAAGTTTATGAAATAATAAAAGACCCAGTGCATAAATAATAAACTCCTATATACCAAAGTGTTCAGAAAAGTCTTATGTATCAAAAGAAATTGACTGGAAAACAAAATATCTAGCCCTTCTCAAGATATAGGGTACTTCATCTGCCATACAGTCTTGCCATCTAACTGGATAGGGAGGGCTGTGGACAGCTCTTTTTCTTCAGCATATGATTCATAGTGTCATCATAATCACCATTGTGTATATAAACAAGTATCAACAGTTAGCCTATATTAAATAGCCTACCAAATTGAGTACATAATAAACCAATTTGTTGACAATTGGCTAAGGTTTGTTGTTTTTTTTTTTATATATATTTTGATTAGTTTCATTAGATTTCTTTTGCTGGTTTAGTTGAATATATTATGTCCAGTAAGGCTAAGAGAAAACACATAAGCCCAGTGCCATGACAGATGTGCTGCTTGTTCTACTGAATTGGATAAGAGGTCATCTGCCATAGAGTGTGATATTTGTGAGAAGTGGATCTGTGCTGAATGTCTGGACCTGTCCCCTGGAGAATATAAATTATTAAGCAAGATGATGCAATCCCTTACCTGTTCCTGGTCATGTCCAGCCTGCAAAGTTAACCCCGTCCTCCCCCCTCTAGTGAGCAAGTTATGATAAATAAGCTAGCATCTGTTATGGATAATTCCTTAAAATCTTTCAGGGAAGATCTTAAAAAAGAGTTTGCCACCACTAGTCAGCAGACCCAAACACTTTCCCAACTAAGAACTGACATTAAAAGTGACATTTCTGCCCAGGTTAGTGATATTTCTGACAGGGTATCCCATATTGAAATTTCTCTACAATCAGTTTGCTCTGTTTCAACCGTTCAGGACCTAGTGGTTTCTACAGTGTCTTCTAAGTTGTCTCAACTTCCAGTAGCCCAATTAACCAAAATCAATGTTTGTCAGATAGCACGTTCAGAGCACCAGCAATTTGAAAGACATCTTAACATTGTTGCATATGGTATCCCCACCCAGACTGATGATGCAGTTTTTCTGTGCAATTATCTATTACACAATTATGGAATTGACATTGGTGCCCCCCCCCCAGCCCAAGTAAAAAGACTTCCAATAGCCATCAACTGTCTGGTAGCTGCCCTGTCCTCTTCTCTTCTCTGCACCATCAAATGAATTTAGAAGGCAAATAATACAGAAATACTTTGAAACAAAAGGATCAATCAGTTTCTATGGTGATAGTCCCAAGGAAGATCTCATAAAACACAGCTCTAGTTGAGGAGCGGAAATGCTGAATAACAAAGGGAGAGGAATTTTGATAATTTTTAATGGTGCCATCATAAAAAAAACTTGCCAGTTGGATCAATCCCCCCAACTGCTCCAATGTCCCACTAATGTATGTGCATCCTTCTACCTCTGTTAATTGTTTAAGTGTTTATGGACTTGCACTACCAAATTCTGTCTCTCAACGATCTAGTAGTCTTCTTCTTCTTCTAATTCACACCAGGCGGGCTATTCAGTTGATACTATTTAGCCCTCTTCTTTTTGCTTCACTCTGTGGGCTACAGAGCTACTGTCTTGGTTGTCTCTTATTTATTAGATATTCTCAGATATCTATCAGTAGATCTTTTGACTCAAGGAGTTCAAATATAAGATGATAGATATCGATTTCTGTGTTCTGTGTGCAGGTATAGTTGGCTAGGCTCTTGGCTGATAATGAGATTTTGTGGTGTTTGAAGCATTTTAACAGTTTAGAAAGCAAGGTATGTTGTGCAGACGTCAGCATATTACATTCAAATAGGCAATGGTCAATTGTTTCATTATTCATATTACAATGCCTGCAAAGAGGGGACAGGGGAATTGAACCACTTGAATTAGAAAACTTATATGAGAATGCAAGGAAATTTAGTCCATTTGTTCCAGAACGAATTCTATGATAAATTTTAGAAAGATACTTATTGGGAAAGGAGGAAAGGATAGGATTAATCTTATTAAAATTAATATCTGATAGCCTCCATCGGTAAATATCTCTAATTGGGATTGGTCTCCCACTTGGCTGGTCAATATTTATAGCATTTTTTGCTATTTCATCAACCTGATGATTACCACTTATGCCAGAGTGGCTAGGAATGTACTGAAAATAAGTTTTTATGCCACTTGAAGCAAGATTATCAATAATACTGAGACAATGATAAGTGTCAATGTCCAACTTATATTGAGGAGCTGAGGCCAGCAACTCAAGGCTTGATAGGGAGTCGGAATATATGATAATATTATTTAAATTTGCAATCAAAGGTTGGTTTTCTTTAAGGTGTTCTAATGCCATGATTATGGCATTTAACTCAGCATACATTATAGATAAATTATTATATAATCTCTCACCCATTGCAATTTTCAGGTGAGGAAGGAAAAACACCACTGGCAACCTTCTCATTCATTTTTGACCCATCAACAAATATTTGGAAGTGATTTTTATAGGTAATTGTATTAAGTTCTGCAAATTTTTTCTGGACAAAAGCAAAGGGGGTTAAATCTTTATTCCACTTTGAGAACTCATTATTTATTATGGGACTTGACCAATTCCATGGGGGGGGGATTGGGGGAAAGTGGGTGCAATAGACTTTCTGGTAAGGGGAACTTCTTCTGGATATTGGCATACTCATCTGCAATGCCTCTATACATGGCTGGATTTCTTAACCAATTATGTAGTGAACATAATAATAATATCTTCTTCTTCTTCTTCTAATTCACAGCAGGCGGGCTATTCAGTTAATACTATTTAGCCCTTTTCCTTTTGCTTCACTCTGTGGGCTACAGAGCTACTGGCTTGGTCGTCTCTTATTTATTAGATATTGTCAGATATCTTTCAGTAGATCTTTTGACTCAAGGAGTTCAAATATAAGATGATAGATATCGACTTCTGTGCTCTGTGTGCATGTATAGTTGGCTAGGCTCTTGGCTGATAGTGGGATTTTGTGGTGTTTGAAGCATTTTAACAGTTTACAAAGCAAGGTATGTTGTGCAGACGTCAGCATATTACATTCAAATAGGCAATGGTCAATGTTTCATTATTCATATTACAATGCCTGCAAAGAGGGGACAGGGGAATTGAACCACTTGAATTAGAAGACTTATATGAGAATGCAAGGAAATTTAGTCCATTTGTTCCAGAACGAATTCTATGATAAATTTTAGAAAGATACTTATTGGGAAATGGGGAAAGATAGGATTAATCTTATTAAAATTAATATCTGATAGCCTCCATCGGTAAATATCTCTAATTGGGATTGGTCTCCCACTTGGCTGGTCAATATTTATAGCATTTTTTGCTATTTCATCAACCTGATGATTACCACTTATGCCAGAGTGGCTAGGAATGTACTGAAAATAAGTTTTTATGCCACTTGAAGCAAGATTATCTATAATACTGAGACAATGATAAGTGTCAATGTCCAACTTATATTGAGGAGCTGAGGCCAGCAACTCAAGGCTTGATAAAGAGTCGGAATAGATGATAATATTATTCGAATTTTCAATCAAAGATTGGTTTTGCTTAAGGTGTTCTAATGCCATGATTATGGCATTTAACTCAGCAGACATTATAGATAAATTATTAAATAATCTCTCGCCCATTGCAATTTTCAGGTGAGGAAGGAAAAACACCACTTGCAACCTTCTCATTCATTTTTGACCCTCAACAAATATTTGGAAGTGATTTTTATAGGTAATAGTATTAAGTTCTGCAAATTTTTTCTGGACAAAAGCAATGGGGGTTAAATCTTTATTCCACTTTGAGAAGTCAGTATTTATTATGGGACTTGACCAATGCCATGGGGGGAACGGGGGAAAGTAGGTGCAATAGACTTTGCTGGTATGGGGAACTTCTTTAAGTATTGGCATACTCATCTGCAATGCCTCTATACATAGCTGGATTTCTTAACCAATTATGTAGTGTGTGTGAGCTATTTGATTCAATTTTTGTAAGATGTTTTGTCAAGAGAAAGCTACGTCTCTCCCTTATTGTTGTTAATCCACTCTCCATAAGCAGAAACTTGGTGCTTGTGGGTTTCCTAAGACCAAATATCAGACGTATTATATCATTTTGTGTTGTTTCAATTTTTTGCATCTGGGTCTTTGCACATGCACCATAGACGATGAGCCCATAGTCAATATGGGGTCTTATATGTGATTTATAAAACTGGAGTAAGGTTTTCTCCTTACAGCCCCAGGGTGTGGAAAGAAGTCTTTTTAGTATATTTGTTTTTCTATAGCATTTTTTTATTGTGTTTGAAATGTGGAGGTGGAAATTAAGTTTTTGGTCAAGCATGAGACCTAGGTAATTAATATGATTATCTTCTGGAATATTTGTTTTATTTAGAGTTAGTTTTGCATTAACATGGTTTCGCTTCCGTGTGAAATTGGATTATTTTTGACTTGGTGGGTGCAATGGGTAAATCTGAATGTTGAGAGAATTTTTCAAACTGGAAAAGTGACTTTTGCAGATTTGACTGAGCTATCTGAAAGGTGTTGCCAGATGACCATAGCACCAGATCATCAGCATATTGTAGATTCGTGTGGGGTAGGTTCATGTCCCAGAGATATAGGGCAAATAGGAGGCAACTGAGGACTGCTCCCTGAGGTAGGCCTTTGGTTATTGTCTTTTGGGGTGAAGAGGCTGAACCAACACAAACAATGAAACTTCGCACTTCTATGAAGGATTTAATAAAAGATACTAGCTTAGGGGGTACTCCAAGGTTTGCAAGTTTGTTTAAAAGGATTTGGTGGTTCACATTGTCATATGCCCCTTCAAAATCTAGGAAAGCTGCCAACTAGGACATTATTTTTTGAGAAAGATTCATTTATTGCATTTGTTAGCAAAATGAAAGCATCTGTTGAGGAGTGGTGTTTCCTGAATCCAGTTTGAGTATGAGGGATCATATTATTTTTCCCAACAAACCAGAGGAGTCTGTGATAGATCATTTTCTCCATTATTTTCCCCAACACAGGAGTAATCATTATGGGCCTATAAGACTCAGGGTTATCTTTGGGTTTATTTTTCTTTAGGATTGGTAGGAGGGACGAACATTTCCATATATTGGGGAACATAGAAGATGCCCAAGCGTGATTATAACAATTTAGCAGTTCTTGTTTGTATGAAGGTGTGAGATTCTTTATCCATGTAGGGTGTATATTGTCATAGCTGCCGCTAGTTTTGGTCCTAATATGATGTATTGCATTATTCAATTCCTGGATTGAGAATGGATTAGTTATGTACTCGGATCCTGGGCGTGGTTGGTAACTTGGGTTCATTGGAATTGGGGACAGTTTGCTTTGATTATTTGATGTTAGCTTATTAACAAAAAGAGTTGCAAATAGGTTAGCTTTTTCATATCATTGTCATAATGGGTATTATTATGTATAAGCTCATACAGGAGTGGGTTGGGGGAAGTCTTTTTCCTACAGATGTGGCTTATAACTTTGTGTATAATTGGCTCATGTGTTTCTCTGGAGAGATTATTTGCAAAATTATTCCAGTATTTATATTTAGCATCTATTATAGTCCTTTTTAGATTAGATTCTGCTTGTAATTTTTTTAAATATGTAGTAGGTGATGGTTTTTTTTTATGAATTCTGTCCTAGCTGCCTTTTTTATTCTCCATTTATTTAGGCACTCATTTGTCCACCATGCTTTAGGAATTTGTTTAGGGAAAGTTTTCTTAGGTGTTGTCCTGGGGATAGCATGATTAGCTGTATTTATTAGTAAAGATGTCAAGGCTTCAGCATGTGTGTCAACTGTTGTGTTAGAAATGCATGAAATTTGGGTGAAACTTGTAATTTCATCATTTAGCTTATTTGGAATATAGACCAATTTGCTTTAGTGTTGATATATTTGGAGGTATGAGATATAGTTTCAGCAGGTTCATTTAGGGAGCAAACAATAGCAAAGTGGTCAGTACATAGACTATCAATTTTATTTATGTAAATTTTATTCAAAAAACTTAATGAAACAATTTGTAGGTCAATTGTGGAGAATCTGCCACTTTTGGGGTTGAAATATGTATTCAGGTTTGGAGGGGTAGCAACAGCTAATTCATTATTATTTGAAGTCATATGCTCAATGAATTTACCAGCTTTATTTGCTGGTTTATTCCCCCACAAAAGGCTGTGGGCATTGAAATCTCCACAAATAATAATATTTTTTAACACATTAGAATTATTTATATAATTAAAGAAATCCTTGGCATCTGTAGTTTTGCCATTAGGGTTATAAAAGCTTATTGTGTAGGTTTTTAAATTATTCAGCCAAATACTGATACCAATTGCGTCAACATCATTTGCAAAATCTGGAAAAATGATGCCACAAAATTTTATATTATTTTTCACTAATAAAGCTACCCACCTCCTTTTCTCTCTGAAGATCTATCCTTTCTGAGGATAGTATATCCCAGAGACTTAATTTGTTGATTTTGGGTTAAATGAGTTTCCTGGAGGCAAGCAATATTAATGGAATTATTATTCATAAAAGATATTAGTTCATTTAACTTATTTTCTGTGAGTGATCTTACATTCCATTGGAGTATTGATATATGTTGTGTTGTTGATTTATTCTTCATATGACTGTGTATCAATGTACAGCTTTGTTAAAAGTAAAGCAAGATCTTTTTTTGCTTGAATGAGCATATCATCTGGGATGTAGATTTTTGCCAATTCTGCAATGATTTTTGTTTTTTGTAGTTGATGTATGTTCATGGCCTGAACTGCATTACAGTTCAGAATGAATAAGCATATATTTGGGGATTGCATTTTTGGTTGTACATCCTGTTTGTTGGTTAAGGGGTTAATTCCTGGTAGTGTTTCTGGTTTGTTTCTTCTTGGGTGGGGGGGGGGCCAGGCTGACCTCATCTCACCAGACAAGGAGGCTTGTTGGCTTGGTGATTCCTTCTGATAGGGATTTGAGCTAGGGGGCTTAGAAGATGGTGTTTTATATGGGGTGCTTGATGCATTGGGGGCGTTTGACTTGGGGGTTTTGGTTGGTTTCATTACAGGCTTGATTTGGTATTGTTGGGCAGCATTTGCTTCCATTGCTGCAAAGGGGTATGGGATGGCCTTCTCTGTTGATATTTGGAGTGTTAGAGCTATTTTCTTGTATGCAGGGCATAATGATTTATTTGTAGATTCATGTGAGCCTTTGCAATTGATGCATGTAAGCTGAGCGTTGTTGCAAGTTGTCAACTCTTTAGGATGGAAAGCTTTACAATTACTACACTCTTGGAGAAATTCATTGCATTTGTTTGTTGTGTGTCCCAGTTTGAGACACTTCTGACACTGGATAGGCTTAGGTTTGTATTCCTTGTATGGTTTGATTTGCCCAAATAGGAATAATTTTTCTGGGATATTAATTTTCTCCTTCAGTGTGAATAAGAAGGATCTACTAGTTTTTAGGCCATTAGAGTTAGGTTTGCCAAGTTGGGTAACATCCTCAACTGGGATTGTGTTTCCAGCCCTATCTGAGAGCCCTTCTTTTAACTCCTGAGTGGATATCTCTGGAAGAACATTATAAACTACTATTTTTGTTGGTGATTGTTTTGGGTTCCAATTAGATGCAATAATTGGGGTATTCAGAAGGGATTTTAGGTTAATTATTGTATCTGCTGATTTCTGATCTTCTACAGCTATTAGCAGAGATCCATCACGGTTAATATTAAGAGAGAACATTGATTTTAGCAATTTAAAAATTGCAACTCTTATTGCAGTGATCATTTTTATTTCAAAGGGGGTAGTAGGAGTAATTTTAAGGTAAATTCCTAAGTTTTTGGAGGGAGGATCTTGGGCAGGGAGAGGGGAAATGCTTTTGATTGGGGAGATTTTTTTCCTTTTTTTAGAGCTTCTAGAGAGGACTTCTTGAAACCCATTATCATCATTTATGGTTACATTAGCCCCTACACTTATCATTGTCCTTCTCCAAATTGGAGCTATATTTTGTGTGCTTGACCAGCCAAGATGGGTATCTTTCACTATGGCACATTCACTGGAATTTGATTTGGGATCTGGGGGGACATTTTTTTTGGAGGACTTCTAAACATTACCTATTGGAAAAAGCTTTAAACAGAGAAAAACAAAACTAAAGCAAGAAGGGAAAATAGAATGATATCAAACCGTCTGCACTATACTATGGGGAGGAGAACACCACAGTATAGCCCTGAGGATGAGTTGAGCAGGATTGGTTTGGTATAACTGCTGATTAGAAGCGATAATAATTCACAAGAAAATTTATTTTAATTTTCTTATAGAGTTGCTGATTTCAAATATCTTGCTCAAAAGTTCTTCTGACGCTGATATTTCCCTGTCTGACGCTGACATTTCTCCTGTTTCTTCAGCAACAACTTGCCTACCTGATGTTTCTTCTTTGTCATTTCATAGGGCTGTATCCAACAATCTTACCAGCCCTTTAGTTCCTGCATCCTCTCAGATTCCTACCTCTCAGGGAATGAGACACTTTAGCTCCAGTTTTGATAGCCTCCCTAATAAGCTTTCTGAACTTTCCTTTCATATGAAATCTGAAGGAGTGGACATTGCAGCAATTACAGAAGCTTCACCAAAAAATACCTTGTTAGTCTTAACTCTTGATGAAATCAAAATCAATGGTTACCAACTATTTTCTAATCTGAATTCCCCACTTTGCCACAGAGGAGTGTGCCTTTATATTAGAGATGGACTAAATGTTAGTCTCATTCAATTCAATTCTCTGAATACTGCTGGAATTGAGTCTGTGTGGATTAAAATACATAATCAAATAATTTCAATTGTAGTGGGTGTTGTTTATAGAAGCCATAGTGCTCTGTGTGTTTTGGACTCTGAATCTAATTTGGCTGCTATGTTGTCTCATGTGATGTCCAAATTTGCCAGCTATGATCTTGTCCTTATGGGGGACTTTAACCTTCCTGAAATCTAATGGATTGATGGGTCTGGTTTTTGTAAGAAATTTTCCCTTTTTTGTCTGCCCTCTCCAATAATTCCCTCTGTCAAACAATCTCACAACCAGCTCGTTACAGGGAAGGTCAAGTCTCCAACATTCTTGATTTGGTTATACTCAGTAACCCTGACCTTCTTATTAAGAATGTAATAACCACACCTGTTGGTAATAGCAACCATGTAGTGATTATTTCAGAGCTATGTTTGCCTACCAAACAACCTTCCTCTAAGCAACAAAAATATGTAAACTACAAAATAGTCTCTGATAAACTTACCAAAGTCAACTGGAAAACGCTTATTACTGATGATATTGAGGAGAGTTGGTCAAATGTAAAAATGGAAATTCTAAATGTTGAAAAGTCATGCACCAGAATTTTTCAGGTAAAACAGACAAAAAGTTTACCTTTTTCAACCACTAAAGCAAGCAAGCTAATCTATCAAAAACACAGAGCATGGAATTGCTATAGAAAAAATAAGACCACAGAAAATTATCTAGTTATCAAATCCTTTTGTAATCAAACAAAAAACCAAGTAAAGGAGTTGAAGAGAAGGTTTGAAAAAAAAAACTGGCTGAGGAAGTTAAGGATAACCCTAAATCTTTCTGGCATTATGCCACTCAAAAATGCATCAGCAGACACACAATCCCAGATATCCCACATGATAGTAAATCAGTTGCTGATCCTGAACTGAAAGTTGAAATTTTCATCAATATTTATCTTCTGTTTTTTGTCCAACTCCACTATTGCATATCCTACACCTCCTTTATATGATGTATCACATAATATGGAACCAATTCTGATTAGAGATACTTTGGTTTGGGAGGGCGTGAAATTCAAAATTCAAGACATATGTGTTGAACTTTATCTCATTGGTTTTTAACAAGAAGCAACAACCATTGGTACCAGTGGGTTCATCACTTGTCCCTATAACAACTGACAAGCATATCCAACAATACCCCTACAGAAAAGAGGGGACTATAAGGGAAAGATTCCTTCCAATTTTCTACTAGTTTCCACCAATCCTGCTCTTACTCAGCATCTGCTTGCTTTCTGCATTTTGCTTGCTTTCTGTATTCTGCTGTGCTTTGCTCATATTGCTTCTTTGAAATGTCTACCAGGAGCCAATCTGCTGCTGCTCCCACTTCTAGGCCTGCTAACCCAAGTAATCCTGCTGTTGCTATGCCTGAGATTCAGACAGATATTACTAATTTGAAGGAGATGGCAAAGTCCATAGAAGAAAATGTCTTTAAATCCCTGCTTACTATTGTTACAAAGAGTACTCAGTCACAAGTTCAATCCCTTGGTCTGCCTATGAAGGGTGACAAAGTTGACCTTAATTTGGCAGTAAAAGACCTGGTTTCTAGCTCCATCCAAGAAAACATTAAACAGACGATCAGTGCACAACCTCAAGAAATGGACTTTCCTGGTAAAATTGCAGACATTGAAAAAAAGCTTGCTGATCATGTTGCTGCTCAAACTGATCAACACAAGCAGCAAGAATTAAAAAATTAACTCATTGTGGTTTGATAACCTGAGGATACTACATTTGACAACCATGAACCTAAGTTTTTGTCACTCTGCCATGATAAGTTTCCTGGCATTAGTCTTTTGAACAGAGACATTGTGTTTGTGAAATGTATTGGAAAACGAGTTGGTAATAAAAATCGACCAGTTATTACTGAGTTTTGCAACCTGAGAGTACAATTCTTGCTTCTCAAAAATAAAAAGGACCTGAAAGGATCTGGTCTGGTCATTAATGAGCCTTTGACTAAACCTAGGCTTACCTTACTTTCACAAGATAAAACCCCCATTGTGGCAGGAATAAACCATGGGCTGTGAACAGGGGCGTCCCGAGGGGGGGGGGGGGGGGGAGGGGGAGGGGGAAGGGCGCCCCCCTCAACATTTTTGGTATCTGGTAAAATTTTCACCAAAGGTGAAAATTTCGGCAGAAATTTTGCAAAATCGGCCGAAATTTAGCAAAACTCTTAATTTCTGCAGAAAATTTGGCATAAATCAGGTAGCAATTTGGTAAAATTTACAAAGATCGCCCCCTAATAAAATGAGCCTTGGGACGGCCCTGGCTGTGAATGGTGATATTTTTGTCAAAAGTGGAAGTAGGATACTCAAAATCTCATCCATTGGTGACATTAATGCCCTTCCTGTTTTACAAGAATCTTTTGCCAGTATTGTTTCAGAATGACTAGTGCTGCTTATCATAACTCTTTTCTTTATAACAAAATTTCATCTGCTTGGTTATTTTTTGCCCATTTTTATTTTTTAATCTTTGGCTTGTGTTTTTTCCATTGTCATCAATATTATTATATGCAGTTGATTAGTTTTTTAACTTATTTTCCATATTGTATTCTTCCTGTCCACACTAATTTAGCTTTATCTGTTTCACCACTTTTTCTAATATTGGATAATGAAAATGGATGATTCTCAAGATTCTGTTTCTTTCCTAACTAAACTATCTCTCCTTAATTCAGTGTGCTTTGATTCACCTTTTGTTTCTAAAGATGATAGTGAAAATGTTCCTCTGTTAAAATCTCTTCATCAGTCTGATTGTTGTTACCATTCTTATCAACATTATTTTGAAAGTGCTGCCCTCAATGTCTTCTGTTAAAAACTTTAATGTGTACTTTGAATGTGCAGGGTTTAAGGTACTAATGGGATAATGTTCTGCAATATATTGGTGGTGTCAACTGCCCTTATGATGTAGTAGGTCTCAGAGAGACCTGGCTGTCTTCAAGTGATGATATGTCTGTGTATGAAACACTAGGTTTTACTGCATACCACTCAACTAGATCTCTAGATAAGTGCTCTGATTTTTGATCCAGTTGTAAATAATAGAAGTGTGTATGCTTTGATTGTTGACCTGTCATGTGATACAGTAAGTTGTGATACAATTTGTTTATTTTATAAGCCTCCACCTTTCCCAATATGGAAATTTTCTGAATTAATTGATGAACTTTACTCAGTTTATAAGCTTGCTTCAAGAAGTCTTTTTATGCTTGGAGACTTTAACTGCAATTTGTTGAAAATTGGGTGTGATGATAACCCTGATCATTTTTTTGAATCTATTTCTTCCTCTAGCCTTCTTCCTTGTATTTTCTTTCCTACTCATGTTGATCCAGTCAGACCTTCTGCAACACTGATTGACAACATTTTTCTGTCTTCTAAAAAGGATATTAAATTTCCTCTGGTATTCTTTTCTCTGATCGTTCAACCCATTTTCCAATTTATTGTTCTGTTCCCAAAATATAATGCTGAGCCAAGAGGATGCCAAAGGTGAGTCTTATACAAGAATTTGTAGTCAGAGCAATGTTCATGACCTTATGTATGATCTTAGTGCTAGTGATTGGTCTTCAGTAATGAATTCTGAAGATGTTAATTGGGCATCAGCCTCATTAATGAGGTGGCTGCAAACACTAATTGGAAAAATGTTTCCACCTGTAAAATCTTCTAGTAAATATAAACCCAAGATACCTTGGATGTCTCCTAGTCTTATGAAATCAACAATGCAGAAGTCAGAGTTTTGCAAGCTGGCTTGCAAAAACCTTGAACCTGATGATTTATCAAAGTATAAGCATTATAAGAATGTATTAACATCAGCAATTAGACTAGATAAGAAGAATTATTTTTTGTTGAAAATTCATGAATGCAAAGGTAATTTACAGATAGTTTGGAGTGTAAGTAATGAAGCTTTATCTCATAGGAAACAATCAAAGAAACAGCCTATCACCTTAAGAATGCAGATAGTTAAACTTTTGAAACAACAGATGTACCTAATGCCTTCAACTCTTACTTTGCCACATTACCAACTGATAAGACCCCTTCCTTTACTAAACCAGGTAAATCCTCACCAGCTGAGTGAAGTATTTTTCTAACTCCTTATTCAAGCATAGAGATTTGTAATTTTATTTCTTCTTTAAGTAGTAGTAACACAGCTGATGTGCTTGGATTATCAACCATGTGCTTAAGTCTGTTTCCTCTTATGTTGTTGAACCTCTTACCCATATTTTTAATCTATCTATTTCAAAAGGTGTATACCCAGATTTATTTAAAATATCAAAAGTAATCCCTCTTTTTAAGAAGGGTGACCCCAACTTAGTGTCAAATTATAGGCCTGCATTACTTCTCCCAATTTTCTCTAAGTTACTTGAAAAGGTTGTGCACAAGAGGCTTTTTTCATTCCTGTCTACTGGTGTTTCAATTGGAAGTGGTTCTGTCCTGTCTGATCACCAGTATGGCTTCCGTTCTCGTTTGGCATCTGACCTGTAAACATCTGTTTTGTTTTTAAGCCGGATTAAATTTAGAATAAATTACTGTGGACAGTTTCGCAATAAGTGAATTAATTCACGTTTTGTGAAAAGAAAAAGGACCTATATTACGGTAGCAATCAACAGATCATCCTATTATTTGTGCGGCGTTCGAATTACTTTGGATTAGCTGATTAAGGATGCCAGAGTACGGTGGTGAATAACAAAGCAGGTTCCGCGGACCACCGGGCCAGCCGTCAATTGCTGATTGCCACTGCTGCCGTGGGCCTGCCCACTGAAAGATAAGTTGATTTTTTTTTCTCTTTTTTGGTTTTTCTCGTAGTAGCGAAGAAATGTCAAAATTCCAACAGTTCCAGCTTCCGTTAGCGAATTTCAAAAGATTCCCGCTGTGGCCCGTAAGAATTATCCAAGTTTCAAAGGATAAAAAAGGAATCTTCAACTACTTAGTTTTTGCGTATGGAGATCACACAGAGTCGCGCCTAACGGAGAATAGTCTCATCTCGTTTGAGGACAATTACCGGGAAGCATCTACAAAAACTGATAAAAATGTTGGAAGTGCGTTTAAAGAGGTTAACCAAAACCCGGACATTTATAAGACGGCTTCCAAAACTTTCGCATCGCTAAGAGCAGTTTCTTCTGAACCATCTACCGCGGATTTGCTAGTTAAAATAGTCGCAACTGAGGAAGAAATCACTAAGACAAAAGAATCAATGATGAGCGCGATTACTAAGCAAGTTCAAGATAAATGCGGAAACGACCGAACTCTGAAAACTTCTGTTGAGACAATCGTGAGTGAAATATACTCGTCAGTGCCGCTTGAGTTTAATCCGAAGCTAGAGCAATTGTTGGTATCAGTAAAGAATATCAAAGGACTGATTGAAAATTTAGAGAACCGAATTGCAAAATTAGAAGTGAAAATTGATGATTATGAGCAAGAAAAACAGCTTGGAACTCTTAGTTTTTCATGGTATTAAGCAACAGCCGGGTGTTGACTTGAAGTCGACCATTCTGAATATAGCATCGCAAAAGCTGGGGCTTTCCGGTATCTCTGATTGTGATTTTGCTATGGTTTACAGGTCGAAATTGAATAATCCAGGGTCGGCAAACGATAAAGTTGCACCAGGTTCGTGAGATTTTCTACCTGTGAGACGGCCCCGTAAAGTGTTTGCGAGTAAATCAAAATTGGCTGGTTCGAAAATCTTTTTGTCTGAGTCTCTAACCAAGCGCCGTCACGATATCCTGAGTGCCGCGAGAGACAAGTTTGGCGTGAAAAATGTATGGTCAGATCGTGGCCAGGTTCTCGCAATGCTTCCGGGTGAGCAAGCTGCTTGTCGAATTAACTCGCTTTCAGATTGCGTTTAGTTTGTTGTTTATGAGTAGTTTGGTAGTGTTTATCTCGTTAAGATGTTCTATATTACTCTTTATTTATATTTTTATTTTGTTGTTTATTTTTTGATTTCTTATGAGTATAAATATCGCCCCGTTTGAGCGCGGAAAAGGGATGAATTATAGGATTCTTTTTTGCGTAAGTTGATACGAGTAGTAGTTTAAGTGGAAGATTGAGTGATTTGCAAAATAATCCGTTTAATGTTGATGATTATTTGTTGACGGATATTGGAAATGATGGGTCGCAAATTAGTTTTCGTCCATCTTTTGATAGTAAATATCGTCAGTTATCAACTTTGGAGGAGTCAGGCCGGTCTGGATTTCATGCATGTACATGGAATTGTCATTTAACGTCTTCTTACCATGAGATTTTTGATTTTATTTCCCGATCTAATAATTTACATATAATGGCATTATGTGAAACATTTTTGGGTCATGATACCCTTCTTTCGTCCTTTAACTTTCCAGGTTATGAACTGATTGCTCGAAGTCGATCATCAATGGGACGTGGAGGCCTGGCTTTCATTGTCCGACAGGATTTGAACTGGAAAATTAGAAAGGATTTGGACATTTGGAAGGAGGGTAAGATAGAAACCCTTAGTACAGAAATTCAGTTTGAAAATCGAGCTTGTATTTTTACTGTTGTATATAAGCCACCAAGTGCATCATTTGAAGAGTTTTCTGAAGGATTTGAATGTCTTGCTGCAAAGGTAAATAGATCTAGTCAAGAGTTTATATGTATGGGAGACTTTAATTTTGATTTGTTAAATGTACGTGGACCAAATTTGGACTTTTTGAGCCTGATGATGTCAAATGATTTATACTTGACCGTGAGCATTCCAACGAGAATCACGGATCATTCGGAAACGCTCATCGATAATGTGTTTGTGTCTTCAGTGATACTAAGTAAAGCGTACTGCTCTGTTGTTATAAGCCCAGCCTCCGACCATCTTCTGGTTGTATTGCATTTGAATTCTGAAGTGAAGAAAAATAACAGAAAGAATAAAATACCAATGCGTGAACTGAAGCCAATTAATCTGAAAAAATTTGAAGAACAAATTAGTGTTATTAACTGGGAAACAGTACTGAATGAAGATCATCCATCGGAAGCATTTGAAAAGTTTAACCAAATAGTGTCGAATGTTTATGATAGCACGTGTCCGCTTAAAGAAACAAACCCCAGAAAGAATAAGCCGAGAAAACCATGGTGTGATGATGAGCTGCTGAATCTGTTTAATATGAGAAATCAGGCGGGTGAGGAGCATCTGAATCATCCGCAGAATAATCAGCTCCATGTGATGTATAAAGAGCTAAGGAATAGGGCAAATGCCCTAAGAAGGAAAAAAAGAAGGCATATTTTACAAATGTATTTGAAGAAAGTAAAGGTAACCCCAAAGCAACATGGCAAGTTGTGAATGATCTTCTAAAAGGTCCTATGAAGCCATCAGAGCCAAAAATTGTGCTAAATAATAGGACCTTGGAAGAAACTGAGGAATACTGCAACACATTTGGACAATATTTCTCTGAAATTGGCTGCAAGATTCAAGAAGAAGCAAGGAGCTCCCATGTTTTCGAATCAAGCAGTTTTGTGGATGAGTGAGGAAGAGGTTTCGAAATGCATTTCCAGCCTTGTACTGAAGAGGAGGTACGCAAAATTGTTAGCACGATTAAGTCAAACAGTGCAGGAGTTGATGGAATGAACCTTAGAACGCTCAAGTCGGTTCTGGTTTATTTGCTTCCTGTCCTCGTATACCTTATCAATATTTCTATGGAAAAGGGGATGTTTCCGAGTGCGCTTAAAATAGCTAAAGTTGTACCGTTGCACAAAGGTGTAGCAAAGTTGCTGCAAGAGCTCTTGTTCAAGGCTAATAAGGCGCTGGATGGCCTACATGAATTTGTTTGTGCTAGCCTACTTAGCGTCAATGCATCAAAAACTAATTTTATGATGTTTACGAGGACTGGTTCTGCTCCCACTCTCCCTGGTGTCATTATTTACAATGGCCTACCGCTCTCACAAGTCGAAGAGATCCGATATCTGGGATTCATCCTGGATCGAAACTTGAGTTGGAGAAAACACTGCGACATCATATCATGCAAGCTGGCGCGAGGCCTTGGAGTTCTGAACTGTTTTCAAAATTTTTTACCTTTGAAAATTCTGCTTTTATTGTATTTTTCCATAATAGCGCCTTACATAAATTATGGTTGTTTGATTTGGGCGAGTAATTTTAGTTGCAATTTTAGAAGAGTTCAAGTTCTGCAGAATAAGGCTATAAGGTTGATTGGAAGGTATGATCGTGGTATTGATAGCACTGAATCACTTTTTAGAAAGTTAAAAATTTTAAAGGTTGGTGAAATAAGGGAATATCAAATTGGAGTTTTTGTATTTCAGTGTCTGAATGGTTTTGCACTGGATTTTTTTATGAATATTTTTAAGCCTAATTTGTTTTATCACGATTATTCGACTAGGAGTGCGGATAGTCTTGCATCTGAGCCATGGAACACAACGAGAGCGAGCCAAGTGACCAGACACATGGGCCCGTCAGTTTGGAATTTGTTCCCAGATTCTGTTTGTCAAGCTGAAAGTGTGCCGCAACTTAAAACCTGCATTAAAAATCATTTCTTTTCAGGAATTTGGTAGTGTTAATGGTTCGAGAGAAGGCTTTTTTTTTTTTTGTAGATATTTTATTTTCATTTTTTTTTATATTTTGTGCCATTATATATTTATCATTATTTTCAGTTATTATTATTGTTTTCCCCTTTTTTCATTTTAATTGGTTTGATAATTTGGCATGCATGATATCCAACTGGTCGCTTTTTCAAGCATCTTCTTGCTTTAGTGCGACTTGTTGTCACATTGAGTTGTTTTTTGTTAATAAAAATGTATGAACCTGAACCTGAACCATGTGCTCTAGTTGACGTTACAGAATTTGTGCAGGTTAACTTAGACAAGGGTTGGTGTGTTCTAGGGTTGTTTCTTGATTTTTATAAAGCTTTTGACATGGTAGATCACTTTGTCCTGTTGGGAAAACTGTCTCTACTTCGAGTTTGGGGAATTCCGTTTTAATGTTTTAAATTTTACCTGTCTAATAGATCACAGTTTGTGTGTTATGATGGGAAATATTCTGATCTTGCCTTAATTTCCAAAGGGATACCTCAAGGTTCAGTTTTGGGACCATTCCTCTTTCTTATTTATATTAATAACATTCCTCCATCTCCCAACATTGATTCCCACACTGTTTTGTTTGCAGATGATAGTAATTTATTTGTGGTTGCTAATGATCTGCCCTCTGCTGTTGCAAAGGCTCAGCTCCTACTCAACCATGTGCGTAATTGGTGTGAGCAGAACAGGATGCTGTTGAATAGCTCTAAGAGTAGCATTATTCATTTTTGAACCCCATACCACATGTCTGAACCTTCCCCAACAATCTTTGTTTTTTATGGTACTGATATAATTCCCCAGTGCTCTTGTGTTAACTTCTTGGTGTGCATGTTCATTGTTTTCTTTCTTTCAAAACTCATATTTCCTATACACATTCTATAATTTATTGTCAAGTATCTATGCTTCATTGTGCCAATCAATTTCTTCCTCCTGATGTAATGCTTTCTCTTTACTATGCATTTGTCCTTCCTTATCTTTCTTATTGCTGCACTGTATGGGGCAATACTAACTATTCTTCTGTTTGGAAACTCCAAACAACACAGAATAGAGCAGTGAAGGCAACTTTTTGCCTTCCCTGACTCTATCCTACAAATGATCTTTACAGTGATACAGGTCTAGATGCCTTAGATGTGACCATCAAGAAGCAGAACATAAAACTAGCTCATTGAGCCTTTGATTTCTTGCTTCCACCAAACATCATATCCTACTTCAATCAAGCATCAACACATAAGTGCCAGACTTTGCTTTGTAGCTTTGTTCACCAATTTTGGCTGCTTAAAAGGGTATCCTCAGCAGCTCAGAGGCCACCAATTTATAGAGCAATTGCTCTTTGGAACTCTATTCCCAGTGAACTTTCTCTTATTAAAAACTAATATTCTCTAAGGCTTGAAGTATTTTCATTTTCTTGATTTGTTTATTCATTTGGCTTCATCTTTTTTTCTGCTTTACTTCATCTAGTTTTTTTCTTTACTTTTTTCTTCTTTTATTATGTTGAATCAGACTAGAACCCTGTTGTTTAATATTTTTATCAATGGTTTGGAGAAAATTAAGTCTAAGGTTATTGTGTAGCAGTTGTTTTTTTTTATTTTTGTTGATTGTTCTTGTATTGTGGTTATATTTTTGAGATATTGTTGTATTTTTTTCCCTCCCTGGTTTATTTTGTGCAGATTTTGTGGTTGATACAAGGTCCTCCACAAGCTATGCTTCTTGGGACCTCTAGCACCTAAGTGTATTTATGTAAATAATATAGTATTTAATAAATTGAATTGAAAAAGCAACTCACATCCCTCAAACTGAATAAACCTGCTGGTCCAGACAGCATTTACCCACATATCCTACATGAATGTTGTACAGTTTTGTGTCAACCTCTTTACCTGCTGTTCAATTTATCATTAAATCTTTCTAGACTACCTCAGGACTGGAAAACTGCACATATTATTAATATTTATAAAAAAAAAGTAGAAAGGACCTGGCTGAAAATTATCAACCCATCCCCATGACATCAGCAGTTGTTAAGGTTCTTGAAAGAATAATCAATTATGCAGTTATTAAACACCTTGAAGCAATGTTTTACACAGTTCACAACATGGCTTTTGTTCTGGAAGATCTGTTGACAACAATCTCCTTGAATCATATGATCACATCACCAAGTTGCTTGATATTGGGGTGCCTGCTGACATGATTCTGCTTGACTTTTCTAAAGCTTTTGACAAAGTGTGTTACAATCAACTAGTAATTAAATTAAATGCATTAAAGCTTGAAGAGAAATCCTTGATTTTCTTTATTTGCATAATCAATGTGTTCAGTTATTTGACAACTCTGGTAATTGTATTCTTTCTTCCTCATCTTGTGTTCTGAGTGGAGTTCATCAGGGAAGTGTCTTGGGTCCTACACTATTTAATATCTTCATCAATGATGGTCCTTCCAATATCAGCAGTAAATCAACTTTTTATGCAGATGACCTGAAGCTTCTTGGGCCAGCTTTGTCCTGTGAAGATCATGCCCTGCTACAAAATAATCTTCAACAGCTGGGTCAATGGGCTGAGGCCTGGCTTCTTGAATTCAATGTTGCCAAGTGCCATATCATTCAATTTGGCAAAATGAATCCTTGCTGCTCTTATTTTTTCTTAGGCCACCCACTCTCCTCTGTGAATAATGAGCAAAATCTTGGTGTCACTATTGACAATGAACTAAAATTCAGCACTCTTGCTAAGAGGTCTGCTGCTGGGGCTAGTTTGACCTTGGAACTGATTAAGTGTACTATTTCATTTTGTTCCCCTAAAGTCATCATTCTTCTTTATAAGGGACTTGTGCATCCTAAGCTTGAAGTTGGAATGTCTCTTGCCTCTCCATATTTTAAAAAAGACATAAAAGTTCTTGAAGATGTGAAGAGACATGCCACTAAAGTGATACCTGGCATGCAAGAGCTTTCCTACCCTGTAAGACTATCAAAGCTGAATCAGTCTACACATTACAGGAAAAATAGAGGGGATGCCATTTTAGCCTTTAAGTTATTGAGGGCTAATATTCTCCCAGCATTATTCCCTACTGTTGGTACCACTTCAAGAACTAGAGGTTGTTACCTGAAACTTGTCAAGCAGTCTACAATTTATAGAGTCTGTACTCAATTCTTCTCAACATGTACTGTCAATAATTGGAACAAACTATCTAATGAAACAGTTACTGCTGAATCTGTTGATGTTTTTAAATGAAGGTCAGATGTTTAGTGATCTTCCAGAGAGTGTAAACTCAATTGGGATACTACTGAAGATGGAACAGCACCTGGTCACCAGTGAACCTGCATACAACTAGTCATCATTCCAGAGCTCTACAAGGAGAAATCCTTAGATTGCTCCTAGCTGTAATTTAAGGTATGATTGACTCTGCAGGTGCCCATATGCACATACAGAGTGCTGAGGAAGAGCATGATCTTGGGGTAATCATTGACAATAACCTTGAATTTCATAAGTCACTGTTGGAACTAAGCAGCTAAGGCAAACAAGGTCCTCAGTTTGATCAAGCATTCAATCACAAGTTGCCAACCAAGAGTTATCAAGAAGCTTTACACAGCCTTTGTTCATCCCCATCTTGAGTTTGGCATGCTGGTTGCCAACCCACACTTTAAGTGTGACATAGAGATACTTGAGAAGGTCCAATGTAGAGCAAACAAGCTCTCTTTTGCCAAAAAAACAATTCTCCCACAAGCAACAACTAGAAAAGTTTGACCTGCTTACCCTTACATACTGTAGAAAGAGAAGATATGTTATCCTCACATTTCAGATGATTACCATGGTAATAAAGGAAGAAACTCAAGAATTTACAAATTTTGGAATTGGAGCTTAAAAGAAGAAAGAAGTAACCTTATAAGAAAATAGAAAAATATTTTCTTGTGATTATTATTGCTTCTAATCAGCAGTTCTACCAAACCTATCCTGCTCAAGTCATCCTCAGGGCTATACTGTGGTGTTTATCCTCCCCATAGTATAGTGCAGACGGTTTGATATCATCTATTTTTCCTTCTAGTTTTAGTTTTATATTTGTGTTTAAAGCTTTTTCCAATAGGCAATGTTTAGAAGTCCTCCAAAAAAAAAAACGTCCCCCCAGATCCCAAATCAAATTCCATAGTGAAAGATACCCATCCTGGCTGGTCAAGCACATTATCTGAAAGTTCTAATGATAGCTCCAATTTGGAGAATAGGACAATGATAACTGTAGGTCCTAGTGCAACCATAAATGATGATAATGGGTTTCAAGAGGTCCTCTCTAGAAGCTCTAAAAAAAGGAAAAGAATCTCCCCAATTAAAAGCATTTCCCCTCCCCCTGCCCAAGATCCTCCCTCCAAAAACTTAGGAATTTACCTTAAAATTACTCCCACTACCCCCTTTGAAATAAAAATGATCACTGCAATAAGAGTTGCAATTTTTAAATTGCTAAAATCAATGTTCTCTCTTAACATTAACCGTGATGGATCTCTGCTAATAGCTGTAGAAGATCAGAAATCAGCAGATACAATAATTAACCTAAAATCCCTTCTGAATACCCCAATTATTGCATCTAATTGGAACCCAAAACAATCACCAACAAAAATTGTAGTTTATAATGTTCCCCCAGAGATATCTACTCAGGAGTTAAAAGAAGGCCTCTCAGATAGGGCTGGAAACACAATCCCAGTTGAGGATGTTACCCAACTTGGAAAACCTAACTCTAATGGCCTAAAAACTAGTAGATCCTTCTTATTCACACTGAAGGATAAAATTGATATCCCAGAAAAATTATTCCTATTTGGGCAAATCAAACCACACAAGGAATACAAACCTAAGCCTATTCAGTGTCAGAAGTGTTTCAAACTGGGACACACGACAAACAAATGCAATGAAATTCTCCAAGAGTGTAGTAATTGTAAATCTTTCCATCCTAAAGAGCTGACAATTTGCAACAACACTCAGCCTACATGCATCAATTGCAAAGGCCCACATGAATCTACAAATAAATCATTATGCCCTGCATACAAGAAAAGAGCTCTAACACTCCAAATATCAACAGAGAAGGCCATCCCATACCCCTTTGCAGCAATGGAAGCAAATGCTGCCCAACAATACCAAATAAAGCCTGTAATGAAACCAACCAAAACCCCCAAGTCAAATACCCCCAATGCATCAAGCACCCCTTATAAAACACCATCTTCTAAGCCCCCTAGCTCAAATCCCTATCAGAAGGAATCACCAAGCCAACAAGCCTCCTTGTCTGGTGAGATGAGGTCAGCCTGGCCCCCCTCCCAAGAAGAAACAAACCAGAAATACTACCAGGAATCAATCCCTTAACCAACAAACAGGATGCACAACCAAAAATGCAATCCCCAAATATATGCTTATTCATTCTAAACTGTAATGCAGTTCAGGCCATTAACATACATCAACTACAGAAAACAAAAATTATTGCAGAATTGGCAAAAATCTACATCCCAGATGATATGCTCATTCAAGCAAAACAAGATCTTGCTTTACTTTTAACAAAGCTGAACATTGATACATTGATACACAGTCATATGAAGAATAAATCAACAACACAACATATATCAATACTCCAATGGAATGTAAGATCACTCACAGAAAATAAGCTAAATGAACTAATATCATTTATGAATAATAATTCCATTAATATTGCTTGCCTCCAGGAAACTCATTTAACCCAAAATCAACAAATTAAGTCTCCGGGATATACTATCCTGAGAAAGGATAAATCTTCAGAGAGAAAAGGAGGTGGGGTAGCTTTATTAGTTAATAATAATATAAAATTTTGTGGCATCAATTTTCCAGATTTTGCAAATGATGTTGATGTTATCGGTATCAGTGTTTGGCTGAATAATTTAAAAACCTACATAATAAGCTTTTATAACCCTAATGGCCAAACTACAGATGCCAAGGATTTCTTTAATTATATAAATAATTCTAATATGTTAAAAAATATCATTATTTGTGGTGATTTCAATGCCCACAGCCTTTTGTGGGGAATAAACCAGCAAATAAAGCTGGTAAATTCATTGAGCATATGACTTCAAATAATAATGAATTAGCTGTTGCTACCCCTCCAAACCTGAACACATATTTCAACCCCAAAAGTGGCAGATTCTCCACAATTGACCTACAAATTGTGTCATTAAATTTTTTGAACAAAATTTACATAAATAAAATTGATAGTCCATGTACTGACCACTTTGCTATAGTTTGCT
Source organism: Artemia sinica (assembly GCA_027921565.1). NCBI lineage: Eukaryota > Metazoa > Arthropoda > Branchiopoda > Anostraca > Artemiidae > Artemia > Artemia sinica. The sequence goes on from CM051264.1 coordinate 49,924,268, forward strand.
CTCTAAATGAACCTGCTGAAACTTTATCTCATACATCCAAATATATCAACACTAAAGCAGATTGGTCTATGTTCCAAAATAAGCTAAATGATGAAATTACAAGTTTCACCCAAAATTCATGCATTTCAAACACAACAGTTGACACACATGCTGAAGCCTTGACATCTTTACTAATAAATACAGCTAATCATGCTATCCCCAGGACAACACCTAAGAAAACATTCCCTAAACAAATTCCTAAAGCATGGTGGACAAATGAGTGCCTAAATAAATGGAGGATAAAAAAGGCAGCTAGGACAGAATTCATAAGAAAACCATCACCTACTACATATTTAAAAAAATTACAAGCAGAATCTAATCTAAAAAGGACTATAATAGATGCTAAATATAAATACTGGAATAATTTTGCAAATAATCTCTCCAGAGAAATGCATAGCAATATACATAAGTCATAGCCAATCTGTGGGAAAAAGACTTCCCCCAACCCATGAGCTTTTACATAATAATACCCATTATGACAATGATAATGGAAAAGCTAACCTATTTGCAACTCTTTTTGTTAATAAGCTAACATCAAATAATCAAAGCAAACTGTCCACAATTCCCATGAACCCAAGTTACCAACCATGCCCAGGATCCGAGTACATAACCAATCCATTTTCAATCCAGGAATTGAATAATGCAATACATCAGATTAGGACCAAAACTAGCAGCAGCTATGACAATATACACCCTACATGGATAAAGAATCTCACACCTTCATACAAACAAGAACTGCTAAATTGTTATAATCACGCTTGGGTATCTTCTAGGTTCCCCAATATATGGAAATGTTCGTCCCTCCTACCAATCCTAAAGAAAAATAAACCAAAAGATAACCCTGAGTCTTATCAGGCCCATAATGATTACACCTGTGATGGGGAAAATAATGGAGAAAATGATTTATCACAGACTCCTCTGGTTTGTTGAAAAAAATGATATGATCCCACACACTCAAACTGGATTCAGTAAATACCACTCCTCAACAGATGCTTTCATTTTGCTAACAAATGCAATAAATGCATCTTTCTCAAAAAATAATATCCTAGTGGCAGCTTTCCTAGATTTTGAAGGGGCATATGACAATGTGAACCACCAAATCCTTTTAAATAAACTTGCAAACCTTGGAGTACCCCCTAAGCTAGTATCTTTTATTAAATCCTTCATAGAAGTGCGAAGTTTCATTGTTTGTGTTGGTTCAACCTCTTCACCCCAAAAGACAATATCCAAAGGCCTACCTCAGGGAGCAGTCCTCAGTTGCCTCCTATTTGCCCTATATCTCTGGGACATGAACCTACCCCACACAAATCTACAATATGCTGATGATCTGGTGCTATGGTCATCTGGCAACACTTTTCAGATAGCACAGTCAAATCTGCAAAAGTCACTTTTCCAGTTTGAAAAATTCTCTCAACATTCAGATTTACCCATTGCGCCCACCAAGTCAAAAATAATTCAATTTCACCAGAAGCAAAACCATGTTAATGCAAAACTAACTCTAAATAAAAACAACTATTCCAGAAGATAATAATATTAATTACCTAGGTCTCATGCTTGACCAAAAACTTAATTTCCACCTCCACATTTCAAACACAATAAAGAAATGCTATAGAAAAGCAAATATACTAAAAAGACTTCTTTCCACACCCTGGGGTTGTAAAGAGAAAACCTTACTCCAGTTTTATAAATCACATATAAGACCCCATATTGACTATGGGCTCATTGTCTATGGTGCATGTGCAAAGACCCAGATGCAAAAAATTGAAACAACACAAAATGATATAATTTTGGTCTTAGGAAACCCACAAGCACCAAGTTTCTGCTTATGGAGAGTGGATTAACAACAATAAGGGAGAGATGTAGCTTTCTCTTGATAAAACATCTTACAAAAATTGAATCAAATAGCTCACACACATTACATAATTGGTTAAGAAATCCAGCCACGTATAGAGGTATTGCAGATGAGTATGCCAATATTCAAAAGAAGTTCCCTGTACCAGCAAAGTCTATTGCACCTACTTTCCCCCAATCCCCTCCATGGAATTGGTCATTTCCCATAATAAATACTGAATTTTCAAAATGGAATAAAGATTTAACCCCCATTGCTTTTGTCCAGAAAAAATTTGCAGAACTTAATACAATTACCTATAAAAATCACTTCCAAATATTTGTTGATGGGTCAAAAATGGATGAGAAGGTTGCAAGTGGTGTTTTCCTTCCTCACCTGAAAATTGCAATGGGCAAGAGATTATTTAATAATTTATCTATAATGTCTGCTGAGTTAAATGCCATAATCATGGCATTAGAGCACCTTAAGCAAAACCAACCTTTGATTGAAAATTCAAATAATATTATCATCTATTCTGACTCTTTATCAAGCCTTGAGTTGCTGGCCTCAGCTCCTCAATATAAGTTGGACATTGACACTTATCATTGTCTCAGTATTATTGATAATCTTGCTTCAAGTGGCATAAAAACTTACTTTCAGTACATTCCTAGCCACTCTGGCATAACTGGTAATCATCAGGTTGATGAAATAGCAAAAAGTGCTATAAATATTGACCAGCCAAGTGGGAGACCAATCCCAATTAGAGATATTTACCAATGGAGGCTATCAGATATTAATTTTAATAAGATTAATCCTATCCTTTCCCCCTTTCCCAATAAGTATCTTTCTAAAATTTATCATAGAATTCGTTCTGGAACAAATGGACTAAATTTCCTTGCATTCTCATATAAGCTTTCTAATTCAAGTGGTTCAATTCCCCTGTCCCCTGTTTGCAGGCATTGTAATATGAATAATGAAACAATTGACCATTGCCTATTTGAATGTAATATGGTGACGTCTGCACAACATACCTTGCTTTGTAAACTGTTAAAATACTTCAAACACCACAAAATCCCACTATCAGCCAAGAGCCTAGCCAACTATACCTGCACACAGAGCATAGTAATCGACATCTATCATCTTATATTTGAACTCCTAGAGTTGAAAGATCTGCTGAAAGATATCTTAATATATCTAATAAATATGAGACAATCAAGCCAGTAGCTCTGTAGCCCACAGAGTGAAGCAAAAGGAAAAGGGCTAAATAGTTTTACTGAAAAGCCCGCCTGCTGTTAAATAGAAGAAGAAGAAGAAGATGATGACCAGTACCACCATTAAGCCTGTTTTTTACCACGTGAATGCACCAGAACACAAGGAAATCCCATAAACTACATCAAAAATTTAACAGAAAGCATGAGAAGTTCAACTTCTTCACTAATTGCATTGTTCCACTGTAGAATTTACTCAGCTAATCTATTGTGTCAGCCAACACACCTGGCCAGCAATACATCTAGTGACACCTGACAATGAAACCAAACTGTCCTGTATGTATGTAAATAGTGATGATCCACTCATGAACTGTGACAAGAATATTGAGTCAACATTACCTGGCAACATCTACAGGTTCTTTAACCTTAGTTGCTAGAAGATGTAATTTAAGGTAAGGGAATAGGATTGTTAAAAAACAAAATTGTTGTTCCTAGTTCACAGTTGCTCTTCCTCAGAAGAAAACACAACAAATTCTGAAAACAATTTTTAGAAATTCTAAAATACAGTGCTTTGTTAGGTCATTCTTAAAACCATTAAATTTTACTTTACCTCTGCTACCCATCAATATGCAAATATAAAGTGCAATTTATATATTTTCTATACATTTTGTTGTACATAACTCTTTTCTACAAATAGACATAACAGCAAAGAAGTGACACTAACACAATATAGAAATGAAAAAATGTACAGAGAGTAGTCAACATAAATCAAGCTATATATTTATCAATAGGCCCACTAAGCATGTGCCTAGGGGTGCACAATAAATTATCATTGAGTGATATTTTTTTAAACAAAAACTGGACTGATGTGATTTAAGGTCAAAGTCCCAGGTGTACTCTGCTGCTGTACTGCCTATTCATAGAAATGTGACTTTAAAACAATACAGGAAATACATGGCCACTTATAAACTGTCAGATGTCTCTAAAGAATGGCAGCTGAGAGTTGGGTATCACCTCTCTTTTTCATTACTTTTGGCTCATCAGTTGTATTCTATTCAGTCATTCTACTATCACTGAATTTTCAAGGATTTCCCTAATAATCTGGCAAAAACAGAGCAGCAAGAATTCTTGGGCTAAAAGCATCAAAGCATTAAATCTAGCCCTGTAAATATTGGTGCATTAGGGGGTTGAGGTTAAAGTAAAGCAAAATGCTTTTAGGAATGAGATAAGCAAGGACTTAAGAATTTTTGAAGTTGTTTTCATAGTTTTACAGTGTTTCTTCCTCAGGTGTAATTATAAACTATGCTAGGACTGAACTGTTGGATAAAACTAATAACAGTCTAGAATTGTTAGATAAGACAATTTTAAACATTGTTAGAACTAGGTCTATTAGATAAAATAATTTTTAATAATATATAATAATAAAAAAGCAAGATCTATATCTGGAGCATTGGGGGGGGGGGGTGTCATCAGAAAGGCAGCCATGATATTTGGGCCTAGCCTACAAATATGCACCAACGATACTTTTAAGCTCCAGTGCCCGCTAGCGCCCAAAGAACCCAAATTCATTAATACTTTAGCGCCCAGCGCCCAGATCCCACAGCTCCCAACTTGAAAAATAAATACTAGCATTACCTTTAGCACAGCAAATTTATAGTCCATTTCTTCTTTAAATAGCGATTTTAAAAAGTATCATATCTAAAGTTAGCAAATCACAGATGTTGCAGGCATACACAAAAGAATTCTACTACTCACAAAGATATATTCAATTTATGTCAGCAAGTGCATTGTGTTGGCAAGGTGAATATGGCAAAGAGAGATCATTATCAATTACAGGAGGGGATATTTGACTTCTGTCGGCAAACGCATTTCACAACAGAGGCAATTTGCGTGTTACAAATATTCGAGATATGTCATTCAGTGTTGGCTCCCGCACCATCTGTGATTTGCTAACTTTAGATATGATATTTGGCTTCTGTCGGCAAACACATTTCGCAGAGACATATCAAGTTACAGGAGAGATCAAATTTGGGTTCTTTCTGGGCGTTCAGAAATATTTCAAAAATGTCATTCATTGTTGGGTTCTGATAAATTAAAAATGCTTGTATTACATGCATGCGGGCATTAGCCTTGCTTGGGCTTATGATGCCCTATACAGTGTTTTTGTTAAGTGAAAAATAATTCATACTTATATTTTCGGCCAAATAAGTATTCAAATAATCAATTTATTGTCAGTATAATTTTATTTTTAACTTGGGCGCCAGATTCAAAGGTAAATAAACACCAGATCGCATGGGATTTTGCGAGTTCGCGAGTTCCTTGCGCTTTTTCTTCTTTGCCTCCAGTAAAAATCGCTATTTAAAGAAAAAAGAAGAATTTGCTGTACCAAAGGTAAAATAACTTAATATTTGGTTTTATGAATTGATACTTGGATGTGCTTGTATTTATCTTCCAAGTTGGGAGCTGTGGGCGCTATGGATTCTTGGGCGCTAAAGTAAATGTTGCTTTGATCCTGGAAGCTAGATCTGGTTTCAGCAAAGTTTTATATTTACCTTTGAATCTGGCGCCCAAGTTAAAAATAAAATTATACTGACAATAAATTGATATTTTGAATACTTATTTGGCCGAAAATACAAGTATGAATTATTTTTCACTTGATAAAAACACTGTATAGGGCATCATAAGTCCAAGCAAGGCCAACACCCAAAGGCCCAAGCAAGCAAAGGTTTTTATTTACCTTTGAATCTGGCGCCCAAGTTAAAAATAAAATTATACTGACAATAAAAATAAATCGAACAATCGAAAATAAATGGGATCTGCCTCAAGGAGAAGGCTCAGTGGCCCCTCCTTCCCCCATTTCTGAAGGCAGGGGGGGGTCAATTTTGGAGGGAAATCAAAAATGTTCAGAATCGAAAATAAAGCGTGATCTGCCTCAGGGGAAGGCTCAGCGGCCCCTCCTTCCCCCATTTCTGAGGGCAGGGGAGGGGGGGGGGTCAATTTTGGAGGGAAAACCAAAAATACTCAGAATCGAGAATAAACGGGATCTGCCTCAAGGGGAAGGCTCAGAGGCCCCTCCTTCCCCATTTCTGAGGGCAGGGGAGGGGGGTCAATTTTGGAGGGAAAACAAAAAATTCTCAGAATCGAAAAATGCTCAGGCAAACTATTACAGTTATATTATCGAAGTTTTCGCCACTTCGCAGCAGAGATTTTTGTTTTCAAACCATTTGCTTGCTTTTATTAAAGAGAAACTTTAAAAGATCCATGCCTTTTTTCTTTTCTTTTTTTGAGGAATTCGTAGGTGCAATGTCGATTTCTGTCGGCACCGTTTCGTCCCCCCCCCCTCTAAAGGAAAATTGCTAGCAATGCCCCTGGCCTTCGCTACAACTAGAAGTATTCGAGACAAGAGTATAATTTTATTTGGCAACCGAGCGTCAATCCCCCCCCCGGAAATCCTGGATCTGCCACTGTTTCTAAGTTGTAAATATAATAGAAAATTCATTTTTTTTTTGTAGTGAATCTGCATAATTTTCCGCAATGACATGGAAAAACTTTTTGAAGTTCCCCTCAGGACTTTTCTGAAATTACGCCCCTGGCCACAACCTTATTATTTAACTATTACCTGTGAATACTTTTTTAATAATTTTTTTGTTACTGATCTCTCAATGCAATGCTAATGCAAAAGACCCCCCCCCCCTCCACTCTGTTGTTTTTGGGGGTTTAGGTGGGGGGGGAGGTACCTAGCTTAGGTTATGTATTTAATATATCTTATGCTTTACCCCTATATTTTATATTTTATGCTTCACCCGTATTTAATATATTTTATATTCGACTTTTGTATTTAACAAAACCAGTTGCCCAGCGCCCAAGAACCCAAACAAAGATAGATCATATCAAGTTACAGGAGGGGAGATTTGACTTCTGTCAGCAAAAGCATTTCACAGAGACGTATCAAGTTACAGGAAAGATCAACTTTGGGTGTTACAAGTATTCAAAATATTTCATTCAGTGTTGGGTCTCATAGACATACTATTAAATAAACACCAGAATGCATGGGATTTTACGAGTTCGCGAGTTCCTTGCGCTTTTTCTTCTTTGCCTCCAGTAAAAATCGCTATTTAAAGAAGAAAGAAGAATTTGCTGTACCAAAGGTAAAATAACTTAATATTTGGTTTTATGAATTGATACTTGGGTGTGCTGTATGAAGGGGGTTGCTCCTGTCTCAATACCTCTTTCTTTACGCTAAATTTTGACTTTTCTAGAATATTTTAAAAGGGTTATTATTCCAATTAAACGGCCCTTGTGTTTTTTGAGTAGTTTTAAAGAACTGGGGCAAAAAGGCAAACTTCATCGCAAACAGCGAGGTATTAAGGAGGGCGCTACCCCCCCCTCATATACGTAATAATTTCTGTTGTTTTAAGTTTTTATGTTCCTCCTTACTTTCAGCTGAAAAAAAATGTTTTTTTATTTGATTTCTGATTGTTACGGAATAATGGCGGGAAATCCGGCTCCCCCTCAGTAGAATTCTTTTGTGTATACCTACACTATCTGTGATTTGCTAACTTTAGATATGATATTTGGCTTCTGTTGGCAAACACCTTTCGCAGAGACATATCAAGTTACAGGAGAGATCAAGTTTGGGTTCTTTCTGGGCATTCAGAAATATTTCAAATATGTCATTCATTTTTGGGTTCTGATAAATTAAAAATGCTTGTATTACATGCTTGCGGGCGTTGGCCTTGCTTGGGCTTATGATGCCCTATACAGTGTTTTTATCAAGTGAAAATAATTCATACTTATATTTTTGGCCAAATAAGTATTCAAATAATCAATTTATTGTGAGTATGATTTATTTTTAACTTGGGCGCCAGATTCAAAGGTAAATATAAACCTTTGCTGAAACCAGATCTAGCTTCCAGGATTAAAGCAACATTTACTTTAGCGCCCAAGAACCCATAGGGCCCACAGCTCCAAACTTGGAAGATAAATACAAGCACACCCAAGTATCAATTCATAAAACCAAATATTAAGTTATTTTACTTTTGGTACAGCAAATTCTTCTTTCTTCTTTAAATAGCGATTTTTACTGGAGGCAAAGAAGAAAAAGTGCAAGGTCCTCGCGAACTCGCAAAATCCCATGCAATCTGGTGTTTATTTACCTTTGAATCTGGCGCCCAAGTTAAAAATAAAATTATACTGACAATAAATTGATTATTTGAATACTTATTTGGCCGAAAATATAAGTATGAATTATTTTTCACTTGATAAAAACACTGTATAGGGCATCATAAGCCCAAGCAAGGCAAACGCCCGCATGCATGTAATACAAGCATTTTTAATTTATCAGAACCCAAAAATGAATGACATTTGAAATATTTCTGAATGCCCAGAAAGAACCCAAAGTTGATCTCTCCTGTAACTTGATATGTCTCTGCGAAATGTGTTTGCCGACAGAAGCCAAATATCATATCTAAAGTTAGCAAATCACAGATGGTGCGGGTATACACAAAAGAATTCTACTGAGGGGGAGCTGGATTTCCTGCCATTATTTCGTAACAATCAGAAATCAAATAAAAAAACATTTTTTTTTCCATCTTTTTTAAATCCAAGTAATAGATTGGATTTAAAAAAGAAACTGAGTTTCTTTTTTAAACTTTAAATTCAGTATATAAAAATTTTCTCTGACAGGGAATCAAACCCAGATCTCCCGCCTGACAGTCAGGAACAGCGACCATTGTACCACTGAGACACTAACAGACTTATTATTTTAGCGTCCAGTATCTCTTTTTGACGCAAGCAAATTCCCACAAAACTTGATATTTGGTTTTTGGAAAATAGGGAAGGAAGGATCAGATTGAGCTGAAATTTTGAGGATAAGCTCCCAGGCCCAAAGTCTAAAGCTCTTTTTTGATCCTGGGCGCTTGGACTCTGGAAGCTGAGGAGCTAAAGTATCAAAGCTTTGATCCTGGAAGCTAGATCTGGTTTCAGCAAAGGTTTATATTTACCTTTGAATCTGGCGCCCAAGTTAAAAATAAAATTATACTGACAATAAATTGATTATTTGAATACTTATTTGGCCGAAAATATAAGTATGAATTATTTTTCACTTAATAAAAACACTGTATAGGGCATCATAAGCCTAAGCAAGGCCAACGCCCGCATGCATGTAATACAAGCATTTTTAATTTATCAGAACCCAAAAATGAATGACATATTTGAAATATTTCTGAACGCCCAGAAAGAACCCAAAGTTGATCTCTCCTGTAACTTGATATATCTCTGCGAAATGTGTTTGCCAACAGAAGCCAAATTTCCCCTCTTGTAACTTGATATGGTCTCTCTATGTCAAGTACCCTTTGCTGACACATTGGTTTGCTGACTCCAATCTTTGTGACTAGTAGAATTCTTTTATGCATGCCAGCACCATCTGTGATTTACAAACTTAAGTTAGGATAATTTTTTAAATCGGTATTTAAAGAAGAAAGAAAATTTTGCTGTACCAAAGGTAAAATAACTTAATATTTGGCTTTATGAATTGATACTTGAGTGTGCTTGTATTTATCTTTCAAGTTGGGAGCTGTGGGCGCTATGGGTTCTTGGGCGCTAAAGTAAATGTTTTGGGTTCTTGGGCGCTAGTGGGAGCTGGGCTTTAAAGTATTGTTGGTCAAATAGGCCTAGCATAAAATAAGGAATCTAATGGAATTAGGCTAATTGTGCTTTATTAATATACTTCCTTACTGACAGTAAAACCACAACCCTGATAACCAAGTCAGTGCCCTTTGGAGAGGAAGAGGGAAGTAGCCTAGCCTACTTCAAAATTCCTTCCCATGGGATCATAAAAGGCTCCAGATTCAATAGCCTACTGAGGGTTCTGCCCCCCCCCCCCAGCTCAACTGCTTTCCTAAATATACAATACTTTCGGTATCTATAATTGAAATCACTACAATGTTACTACAACTTGCCCTACCCAACTAGGGAAATCCCTGGCAACTAAGAATTAAGCATGGAATTTACTCATAGCCAAGGCACACAACCATCAAGAATTAAGAGCTTGATATGCAACTCTGAAAACTACACTTACTGTGGCGACATTTTCTTGGACTGAACAGCAACCAAAAAGCTGTAACCAAGGCTCAAAATAAGTTTTATTGCCAGTATCCATTTGTTTGGTACAACAGATTATTTTGCTTGACTTCTTCTAACGTACAGTGTTATCGGCGAATACAATTACGCAGTACGCACGCAGACCAATTTCTTCTCGTTTTTCGGAATACGCAATACAAAATTATTGTTATTTATTTAGCACTAAAAGAAAACAATTAAAAAACTTAAACTAATTATTAAGCCCAAAACAGCCTAGTGTTTCCATGTAGAGTTTCCCTCCTAAAATAAGGTTTTATAGGTCTCCTAGGGGTGAACCACAGACGAAAAGTATATGTTACAGATGTGGAAGTATCCCTTTTCCAATGTTAAAAAAAGTGTTGGGTAATCCGTTGCCTTTTTGCTATATATGATAACGCTCCTACGTGGTAAAATCCTGAGTACATACCCTAATGCCATGGCAATTTATCGGCAGCGTGCCACTGGTGGGAAAAAGTCCGGCGTGGAGAATAAATTTGGGGGTGCACGATTGCACGGGCGTGCCGTCGGTACCATCGGCGCAATGGAACGCCACCGGTCTGTCTATATTTATCATTGTGTTTATGCAGTTTATTTTGATATGGTAAGTAAGCTAGTGGGCTAATTAACTATATAAAAGTCTATCAATATATAGATAGATAGATAGATCGTGTATTTCCAAAGTCCAAGAGCCATGTACACACAAAAATTTATGAAAAATAAAGAAATCACAACAGAACAAATTACGAAACACACATTAACATGATACATAGTAAAAAATACCTTATGGTAATTTAGCGAGAAAATAAATGTAATTCCATATAATTAATAATAATTAATTGTAAAAACTTTTCCTTCTTTCTAATCCCTTTTCTATGTACGCACCAATACGAAATATTTTGGCTGGATTACTACTTTGTAAAATACCAGGAAGCAGCAAAACAATCCCATGTTAGTAAATTTCCCTTAAATCAGAGAGCACCGGGTACTTTCGGAGAAAATGGTCCAAATCCTCGTTGCCATCTACACAAAGAGGACACACATACCGACCATCAGGATGTACTATCCTCCTGTCAAACACCATTTGCCTGCTCTGGATTGGAAGGCAATTTGCCCTAAGCTGAATCCATCGACATAAAATCATAGCCGGTAAATTAAATTTAAAATAAATTTCCTCTCCAAAACTAGGTTTAACCTGATTATAATGATTCAATGTAGCGGAATTTAAAACGAGCCCTTGCCAATATTGAATTTCATGACCCTCAAAGATAAATCGTACCTGGCCTACTAAATTTGTTGGTAGATCACGGGAACCAAGACCGTCATTCCGTAAGTAAGGCATTCCCACTCCTTTTAGTAATGACCTAATTTCCGATGGTCATTTACAATTAATAATAATTGTATTAAATATTTTTTTATGCATTTTTAGGTTTTTATTTCCCATTATCGTTGGATTTCTAAAAATTGCAGATATGGCCACTTTGCCTCTATTAATTATTTCATCAACATGACTCTTTCAACTTCCATTTTCCGATAAAACAAATCCTAAATATTTTATTCTTTTACTTACTTTCAGTTCCTTATTATTTATTTTAAATCTATAATTACCTTCGCCACTTGCTTTCCTTTTTTTTTAAAATAACAACTTCACTCTTTTCAACATTCAGCCTTAATTTTTTCATCTGTAAATATTCTTCTATAAGACTCAGAAGCGTCTGCAGATCTTGCGGTGTACTAGCCACCAAACCAATATCATCTGCAAATAATAAAAGTGATAGTTTATGGGTCCCTAGACTAACTTTCGGAGCCCATCTATTCTCCAGAAAATCAACAACATCATTTATAAAAATATTAAACAATTTAAGAGAAAGAGTGCTGCCCTGTTTTACTTCCAGCTTAATATTAAAAAGCCTAGAAAACCTGGTACCAACTAAAACGATTCCACTCACACAAATATACATACTTACTATCAATCTCACAAACAAATGAGGGAGGCCAATTCTAAACAGGGCATCCTTCATTAGCTCTCTGTCGACACTGTCGAACGCCTTGTGGAGGTCCAGAAATTCCACATAAAGATAAGTTTTTCCCTTTCCATATTTATAAATTAATGCCTTTAAAGTAAATATTGTATCTACCGTCCCGCACCCTGTCCTAAAACCTTCTTGTTCTTCATGTATTATATTATTTTCATTTAATCATTTAGAAAGCCTGGTATCTAGTATTTTCTCCATTACCTTACTTAAAGCAGGGACAAGCGCTATTAAACGATAATTCATGTACAACTTAGGGTTTCCTCTCTTAAAAAGCGGCATAAGCAATGATCTCTTCCACTCATTTGGCAATTGTCCTGAAGTTAACACCTTATTACAAAGAAAAACAATTATAGACATAAAAATTGAAAGAAAATTCTTAAATAACATTATTGGTACACCATCAACACCCGCAGCCGAACCTCCTGGAATACAAACTTAATCTCATCATTACTCACTTCCCCTACTAAATCATAATCATGTTCCTTCATAGGATAAACAACCATCTCTGGGGTATGTGCTACCTCTTGTATTTCTGCACAATCACCTTCCAAGATTTCCAGGTAATCAGGCCATGAATTGGCGTCGTGAGCCACCTGGGTATTTCCTTTTTCATTTCCAATATCATTCCTTATATAACCCCAAAACTTCTTAAAATCTTTATTTCTAAAATCATCTGCAATATCCCGTTTCTTCTTATTCTCAAACTCTTTTTTTTTAACTTTTATAATCTCTTCTTTTATCTTTATATTCGGCTAATCTTAAACTTTGATCTTCAGCTCTATCACATTCCTTTAAATGACTCATTAAAATTATATTTCGAAACATTTTATGGATGATTTACTACCATTTAAAGTTGTGCCCCCCCCCCTACCAAGGGAAAAATTCCTGCGTATATACGGGTGCGTAAGCTATATAAAACCATACAAAACCGCCATAAAGCCATTCCTTAAAATTAAAGTCTGGCTCAATGAAGATAAAGACTGTTAATGAAATATGTAGAGGGGTAAGCTATTCTGTACCCTTCAGAAGGGTAAGCCGTCCTAGGAATACGCTGCTGGGGTTACCCTTATCGTCTTTCTGCTGAAACACAGTCGACCCATTTTTTTAAATTTTGTAGCCAACACAAAAAAGGGCAAACTTTATCTGCTAGTAGTAATGTCAAATTTCAGCTACTGCGTATAATTTCTTTACCGACACACGTTATACCCAGGGGTCGGCCGCGACGAGGTGCACGAAAAAAGTGACTTTAGTTACTTGAGGACACCAAGTGACAAAAAGTGACACAAAGTGACTGCTCAGAAGCCGTCAGAGCATAGTCAGATGGATTACAAGGATCAAAATTACTACCGTAAGATCGTCACAGGCCTATGAGAGCCCGAGAAGTTACAGACAGAAAGGCTGAAATCCTTATTTTTTTCTTCAACTGATTTTATTTACTTATACAAAATGATAACTTCGGTAAATGTACGACTTCGATTATGGCACTAGGAACGAAAACTGATTTATTGAAAAACAAGCGTCCGCCACGACTAGGTACAAGCAATCACTGGATGTTACGTCATCACTTCTTTGACTTTTTCGCAAGGCGATCAATTAGTTCGAG
>CM051264.1:49943097-50018097 GCA_027921565.1 Artemia sinica
ATATCATATAAGAAGGCTTTTGGGGTTGAAACTGACCCCCGAGTCTAGGGGGCAAGGGTTGTAAATTATACCCCGGGGGCATTTAAGGTTTTATGGAAGGAATGGTTGTATAAACTTTAGAAGAGGCTCATTTGGTTGAAAATTGGAGATTCTAATTCCCTTTTAGGAGTCAAAAGTGATAGAGGGCAGCTATCTCACCCTCCACCCTTTTAAAGAGGGGCAGGGTGAGATAGCTGCCCTTTTAAAAGTCAAAGTAATCAGAGCGCAACTAACGCCCCCCCCCCGCACAAGCACATAAACACGTCGTGTTTTCCTTAGATGCATCCAATAGAAATTTTGAGACACTCCTTTTATTCAAAATAGTCCAATAATCATATAACAAGGCTTTTGGGGTTGATACAAACCACCAGAGCCTGAGGGCGAAGGTTATTAGTTATGCCCCTGGGGAATTTAAGGTGCTTATGGAAGTGTTGGTTGTATAAAATTTAGAGGTGGCTAGCTCATTTGGTTGAAATTGGAAGTTCTAGTGTCCTTTTAAGAGTAAAAGTGATGGAGGTCAACTACCCCACCCCCAAACTACCCCTCTTTTCACCAAACGCATCGGATTGAAACTATGCGAGGGCAATTTTGTTTAAAATAGTCGAAAGAATATATAACAATGCCCCCGAGGTTGGCACAACCCCCCAGGGCCCTGGGGCAAAGGGTTTAAGTTATGCACTGGGGGCATATAAGGTTCTTAGGGAATGCATGTAAAGGTATGTATGTTTGACTTCTACTTTCCGAAAATACGAAGGGGATTAAGATGTGTCTTTCAGGGAATGTTCAGGGGAGTGTTTAACTAAATCATTACACGTTATGTGTATATGGGTTGTCAAAAGGGTGTAACTCAGGAATGACTGAGTATGGATTTTTTTTTTGTTATTATTAATAAATGGGTCACAAAAAAAACAACATACAAATCTCCATATAACGCTAACAAAACAAAACTGCATATAATACCAACAATATCAAAATAGGTCCCGACGCATATTAGCGTGTTTTGGATGACCCAAAAAAGGAACACTTCAACTACTTATACACTAATACACTTCCTCAGAAAAATAATACTCTCTGACTCCTCCTCTCCTCTCCCACCCCTACTAAACAATTAATCAACACTCTAAGGATAATACATTTTTTTACAGGGAACTTAAAGGACTTCAACACTCATACTCTATGATTCATCATGCATTCCTTTCATATACCGACAATCACCTCAATCACCACACAAGAAAAAATTTCTCTTTTAACATTCACAAGCATATACTCACTCCCAGATAAGTCACCTTATCCGTGTTTACAATACTGGTTAAAACAAATACATTGCAAAGAAACACGAAATTCCTCAAGAACATTCTTACCTCTTACTTCCGCCGGAAGCCTGTTCCATACTTCAGGACCAATATACCTAATAGAAAATTTAGATCTGGTAGTAACTGGAACCGGCGTTCTAACTATTTCAGCATTTCTAGTTTCATAACTATGGTCCCTTTCATTATAAAGTTCCGAAAAACATGCAGGTAACAAATTAGAAAAAAAATTACACATAAACGAATCTACATAAAATTTAACCAAACCAAAGTATGGTAAAAATTTTAATTGGTAATACCTCGATCTTACCGAATTCTGGGACAAGTCATTGGTCAAAACTCTTACAGCTTTATTTTGTAACACACGGAGCGGATACAAATGGCTAGTGAACGTCGACGACCAAACTGTAACACAGTACAGCAAATATGGATGAATAAGAGAAAAATATAACATTCTAATAACTTTTTTGGGAAAAAAAATTTTCAGCTTCCGCAGATTTCCAACATTTTTGGCTAATTTAGTATTTATAAATGGAATATGATCTTTAATACTTAGGCATTCATCTATCATTACACCAAGATACCTTACAATACTTGTCCGTTTTATACTTCCATTTACTAACTCAATTTTTTCAATCCATGGATAGTAATTTGCACTTCTGCCATATAACATGAAAATTGCTTTCTTCTGATTAACAAGCACTTTGTTCACTCGCATCCATCTCTCGATTATCACCATTCCTTGTTTCATGCCATTTTTCAAATCCGCTTCTGTTTTCGCAGCCATTGTAAATTGAGTATCATCAGCAAAACTTGGAAGTATTGCTCGCACCGGGCCATCAGTGTACCTTGGAGTTGACAGTTGTTTGAGGCATCCATTTAGATCATTAATGTACACAAGAAATAATAGGGGACCCAACACAGACCCCTGACTAATTGAAATTTTCAGGAAATGATAAGGGAGATGATCAATTGACCAAAAAGGAAATATTTGCACGCTACTACTGCTACAACTACTGCTGCGTCTACTGCTACCACAAGTACTGTTACTACTACCACTACTACTTCTGTAGCAAGAACTAATAAGGCTGAGGATATTCAAAAAAATATCTGATGAAACGTTGAGGGGAATGTTAAACTAAACCAAAACTTACTATGTGTATAAAGATTACTGATACGGGCGCATCTGCAATATTTTTGGAACAGCTTATCATATCAAGAGGAAACTTCAGGGGTATCATGAATGGGGTGTTCAGTTGACCAAAAGGCAACACGTACCTGCTACTACTGCAATTAATGCTACTGCTACTACTGTTACTACTAATAACTATACACTATTACTGCTAAAACTTTCCTACTACTACCACTATTACTATGACACTAGTTGAATTAAGGTTACAAGTATGAAGGTGAAACGTCGACAGAATATTGAGGGGGAATTTGAACTAAATCAGAACACACTAAGCCTATGTAGATTGTCAAAAGGGCGTATCTCAAGAATTGATGTGGGTTATAAGTTGAAGCTTTCGGAGAATGCTTAAAGGGAAAGATCAATTGACAAAAAGGCAATATATGCATATCACTGCTAACACTAATACCACTGCTACTATTACTTATGCTACTACTGCTACTAAACTACTCCAACTATTAGTTCAATTGCAACAACTTGTAAGGCTTAGCATATTACAGTGAAAGGGCGTCAAAAGCGCAAAACAACAATATTTTCGGAACGGCTTAACGTGTCAAGGTGAAACTTCCGAGACATCATGAAAGCGATGTTCAAATAACCATAAGGCAATATGCACATGCTACTACCGCTGTTGATACTGCTGGTAATACTACTATTAATACAAAACTAACACTGCAACAACTGCTATTACCACTGGATCTACTGTTATAGTAGCACTAATAAGGCTAAGTATATGAAGGTAAAATTTGAGAGAATATTGATGGCAAATTCGAACTAATAAAAGGCACTATGTGCATTTAGATTGTCAAAATAGCGCATTTTCAGAATTGATTTGTGTATTAAGTTGGAATACTACTAATACTACTGCTATTCCAACATTCACTAGTTCTACTACTACTATTACTATTGCTCCAGTTCTATCGCAACTACAAGTTCTATCGCAACTACTTGTAAGGTTAAGAGCATTAAGATGAGCATTTCAAGAAGTATATGAATATACAGGTTATCAAAAGAGCAAATCGACAATACCATAGCTAGACCCTTGCGCCACACCAGCGCATCGGCCGAACGCCGCCAACGAGAGGTCCGGTTGACCGCTACCGAAGTGTCGCAACGCCACCGGAACGCCGTACGCGTTCCGCCACCGGCAGAGGCGGTGGCGTTCAGCTGACTTTGAATTAATTTTGTGGCAATTCTTTATTGCGTCAACTTCAAATTCGGAGCTTTTCTTTTCTCGTGTGGAGAAGTGTTTCGATTTCCCTGATTAGAAATCAAGCAGGGTTGCACTATCACCGAATTCGGGGATTTCGTCGAAAATCTATGTCACCCAGAAAAAAAAATTGGTTCCCCGAATCCCCGAAAATCATCCAATCACAGTGCCAACCCTAGTGATTTCTCACTAATAACTATCCCTGCCAAGTATTACTTTGTATACCATAATTCTTCACTACTATCTTCTTCGTTAATTTTCGTCTCTTGTGCTTACTTCGCATATAAACCAGACAGATACAATTGCAATATAGACAGGTCTTCATATGTTGACAGAAGTATCGTCTTTATAAAATTAAATAAAAAAAAACACGTTTTTTTTAACTGAAAGCAAGGAGCGACATTAAAACTTAAAATGAACAGCAATTATTCCGTATATTTTATTTATTATTTTAAAAAGTAGTGGTGACAAATAGTCAAACTTTGGCATAAACAGCGAGGCGTTAAGGAGGGGACAGCCCCTTTCATATACGGAATAATTGCTGTTAGTTTTAAGTTTTATGTCGCTCCTTACTTTCAGTTAAAAAAAACTTGTTTTTATTTAATTTCTGAACGTTTTCCAACTAATGCAGGTTTGATTTTGGCTCACAATGCATTGGCTCACAGTTTGCATATTAATTTTGGCAGATTTATTCCGGATATGAAGGGTCGCCCCTCCTCAATACCTTGCTCTTTACGCCAAAGCTGTTTGTACTTTAAAAAAATCTTCCTATTCTAATTAAACAGCCCCTGTGTTTCAATTTTAGTAAACTGTCAAACTTTAGCGTAGAGAATAAGGTATTGAGGAGGTGGCAACCCTTCATAGATGGCATATTTTCTATTCGTTTTTCAAATAATGCCAGTAAATCTGGCTCACCCTTTATGAAATATACCCCTCCCCCTCACGGAACTCCTCCGTGGAAATTTTATACAACGTATAGTGCACCCCCCCGTCAAATTCCCTTAAGAAAGTTCCTTCTTAGCTGAGAATCTCCCCCTCCTCTCTGTAAAATTGTTTGTGAACGATTCACCCTGAAACATTCTCCTTAGCATTTTTTCATTAGAATAAACACTTTCATGAGAAGACCTCCAACCTGTATCCGCTGTGGTGAAACATGACACAAAGCAAGATATTGTTTAGCCCCAGCACCTATAAACCAACCCCAAGAAAATTTTTAGGGCAATTTTTGCCGAAAACATGGCGGCCTCCAAGCGATGGTTAGGGAACCACCGGAAGGCACAGGCACAGATTCCGTAGTTTTGTAGATATGGGTTAATCAATAGGAGTAGACCAGTGACTAGAAGTCACGGACATGTCATGACAGGGAGTCATGTACTTCAGAGGGAGGTTGAGAGGACAACTCTCAAGGATACAAAAATGGGTTGCTTCCACCTCTTAAGGATGCAAGAAAGGGTTGCGTCTACCTCTTAAGGAAGCAAAAAGGTTTGCATCCACAGGGATATGAAAAAGGGTTGTATCCCAACGCATAAAGGCTGCATATGCATATACTCACAGAGTATTCATGATCATAAACCTGGATTAGAGTCTCCCAGGCTAAAAATTGAGACAAAGAAAGCTAGCACAGTGCTGAAATGGCTTCTAAAGTAAACAGGATACCGAAATATTTCTAAGATTTGACATTTTGGGTAGAGCTCAGAACCAAAAATTTCGAATTTAGGAAAGAAAGGAAATCCCATTTTTTAGGAAAAGGTTAGGAAGTCTCCGTTAGGTTCCCGTGAATGGCTTATTGTATACACTGGATGATTCTGGAAAAAAAAGACGTCAATTTAAGATCATTTTATAAAAAAAACTAGTTAATGGAGTCATCTGTTTCCTGCATTCAAGTCAGGAAATCTTGGGGGGCCAAGATAGGAGCTGTCAAAACCTTAAATAAATTAAGACAACATCGTGTCTTTGTATATATGTATTGCCAGGTTGAAGAGGCATTAAGAATTATGAACTCTGTTTGAGAAGAGTTAAAGTTAGCGTTAGTTACCCCACTCTTTAGGGATAATAATTTCCCTTATGACCTCTTGCACATTCGGTCAAGTGATACCACAGGAAAATTGCAACTTAGCGCGAATGGTGACAAATGCACATTGGTAAAAATATAGTAGTAGCACCATCCAAGAAAAATAGATGAGAGTAAACGCATTGCCCATAAGATTTAGAGTATTGTTGAAAATAAAAGGCACTGCCGATAGGATATAAAATATCCGTCAAATAAAGGATAAAAATTATAGGAATTATATAAGAGACTCTTTATAATTCAGCCACACACTAAATTGAACTAGTAGTGTCTTCAACTAAGAAGATGAGTTCAGAAAATTCGAAAGGTTCGAAATTTTCATAACTCGTAATTAAAAAAAAAAAAATAGAGAACGGGTACAGATTTGTTTTTCTTTCATCGTAGAATGTATTTGTCTTTGATTTTTCAGGTTTTCCATTGTTACTAGACCTTTTGGCACCTTTAAGTACTCTTTCGAGTATTCAATTATAATTTGAAAAAAAATTGTGAATAAAGTTTGATAAGGCCCAAATAAGAAAATAGCATTCAGCTATTCGTAGAGGTCAACTAATATATCTTCTTTTTATTAAAGCTGTGCTCAATTTTAAACCTAAGTAATCAAATAGTCGATTTTTAGCAACACAAGAGCAGGGGTTTGATTTCGGATGCCGCGAAACAACAAACAAAAAACAACCCGTAGATTAAAAATATCTGCATGAGCTCATAAGGATTCTGGCTGAGAACTTTGCATAAGTTCTACTACATTAGGAAGACGAAACTGAATATTTAACTTTTATTTACGTTTAGAATAGGTTTAGTTCAACCATTGGCCTAGATGAAGTGAGGCAAGTGCGAGTTTCCTTACAAGAAGAAAAGGAAAGATGTAACAACATATTGGACATCAACGTATAACATTTTTACACTCTTTATATATATAATAGGATTTCTTTCAGTAGGACTGATATTCAGAAAATTAAGAAATTTATATACAGGTTATAGGGACCAAAAGTCTCAGGGATTAAATTTAGAAGTAGTATAAGGAGAAATTGAGTTACACTAGATCTTAGTAAATTTGTGTTTCCTTTTGTTTATTTCTTTTAAAACAAAAATTATACTAAGATTTTAAGTGGGGGAGGTTGTAAGGAGGCCTTATTTTGTGTAAATTCCGTAACTCAATTTTATTAAAGCTTGGAATTCCCTTTCGCTTCATAGATCAGAAATATAGCGAAAATTTCAAATTAGCTTGAGTTTGAAAATAATTTCTCTTTGCATAACTAGTCATAAATCTTGTAGTGACACTCTTTGTCCAAGAATCAAACGAACTTTGAACCCGTGATATGTTAAGACCTAATTTAGACCAGTTTTGCAAGGCCTTGAAAGACTGGAAAAGAAACTACTTTT
Organism: Artemia sinica; assembly: GCA_027921565.1. Classification (NCBI taxonomy): domain Eukaryota; kingdom Metazoa; phylum Arthropoda; class Branchiopoda; order Anostraca; family Artemiidae; genus Artemia; species Artemia sinica. The sequence continues at coordinate 49,950,294 of CM051264.1, forward strand.
AACAGAAAGTGGTTGATTGGCTAGGAGGGAGGGAAGGTCACTAAACGGATCAAGTAGCAAAAAGAATATAACTTATGGATGAGAGACAAATCGGGGAGTTTTGCCTCGGAACTAAGGAATATGAGTAAGTGTTTTCCTTATGAATTAGGATGAAAAGCTACTACTAGCCTACATGAATTTCCTTTGAGAATAACACTAAAATAAAGTAACAAACTTCAGAGAGGTTTCTGTCGCTTGGACTAAATTAAGATCCTACTTTGAATTAATTTAATACTTATATTTAAGCCTTATAAACTGTAATTAGGGCGAAAATTCCCATTTGAGGGTTGCCAATAGATTTATAGAGGGTTTTGAATCTAACTAATAGTGATGTAATTCTGAGGTCCTTTGTGATTAATAAAAGGATGCGTAATCTAATTAAAATTGATTAGAGGCGGAAATATCTTATGACTCTTATTAGGTTTTATTCATTTGTTGATTGGTTTTTCAGTTAATATATTTCACCTTGACAAGGCTTGAGCCATTTGGACAAAACAGCATTTTTAAGGTTAGAATAAGCCATATTAAATTTCTTCCCAGAAATTCAAGCTTTGAATAACGGAGGGTTTAAAGAGGAAAGGAAACCTTAACCAGGAAGAGAAAGCTAGGAGAGCCATTTGTGCTTCCCCTTGTCAGCTTAGAGTCCCTTGAGGCTTAGCTTGACTTTATAAAGACCTTATATCCAAAAATTGGAATTATCGGACAATAACATTAATTAACACCACCCCCCCCCCCTTTGTGCAATCTTCAGACGTTTATACAAAGAGGAACACCGTTCCCTTTTTAATCATTCTTTCATTTCGTTGACCCCGTACTGCATGTTTATACAAAGGTAACCTTAATGTTTATACAGGTAGGTTTAGGGGAAAAGGGAACAATATTATCAACGTAAGAATTTCCAAACCTTTATGTCCAGATATTTTCAATTAAGCTTTCCCTGCTAAAGTTAAAGCTTAATAAAGGTCCAAACAATACACAGCCTTTTCAAGAAATAATAAAAGAATCTCTTGGTTTTTGTTAATGAAAATTTGAATTAAAAGCAAGTACGGTTATTCTTAGCTTAGCTCAACAATAGATTGAACTAAAGGATTTTAATAACCCAGAACTCAAGCCTTGACCCTTTTAAGTAGAAACATTCGTTAGCTTAGGATTAACTTAATCTTTTTCTTTTCGGTAAACATTGGTGGATTTGAACAAGTAGTTCATTAGACCTTAGACCTAGAAGAGGTTTGGAAATATTCAACATAAACAGAATTAGAATATTTTTCTTTTTATCTTTTTTTGTAAATAAAATCAGTTGTCACTGAATTCTGAGTACCGATTTCTTACCCAACGCCTCAGTTTGTATCACGCTACAAAATTTATTAGCCCTGTAAGTAAGGGGCAACCTTACATCTGGTAGAACAAAAAATACAAAATACCACATTTGTGCATATAGGAGCTTTAAATCTCTACAATAGAGCTATCAGATAAGCTGAAACTGATGGTGTGATTTTCATTAAGATTCTATGACTTTAGGGAAAGGTTTCCCCCCTTTTTCGAAAATAAGGCAAATATTCTCAGGCTCGTAACTTTTGATGGGTAATACTAAACTTGATGAAATTTATATATTTGAAATCAGCATAAAAATCCGATCCGATCTGTGTGTACTCCCTTTTAATTAAATTCCGTGTATCTTATTGAATGCCACGGCGAATCTATTATATATGATTTCAACTATTATGCAAGGGTTCTGAAACGCCACAGTCATTTCGTTTCTACCAGATTTCTACTTCTCTTGATGAATAACGAAGAAAACCAGCGCCGAACCAGCGACTTGCGAAGTTTTTAACTCATGAATAAGCCCGAATCTTTTGTAAATTCAAGCTGGGATTTGAGAAAGACTGATGAAAACATTAATGTTTTCGGTCAACATTTATCGCGCCTTCAGCGCGCCACCAAAATATCGGTGGCCTATTTTTGGCCCCGCCACCGCCGGTCTTCCCTTATCGGCGCGGAGCCGGGATCTAATCATAGCAATGGCCAATTTTATTAAGTTGAGTAATTATACTGCTGCCGCAGCTACCATTACAACTATACCTAAGGGTATGGTAGCGAAATTTTCAGAGAATATTTCTGTAAATTTCTATTGTACGGATGACAACCTGCCATTTGTATGCAGGATGTCAAAAGAGCATATAAGCAATATCTTAGGAATACTTTCGTGTGTTAAATTAAAACTTACAACGCTTGTTGTGGGGGATGTTGAACTAACCAAAAAACAATATTTGCATCATAACGCTACTGCTTCTACTCCTACAGCTACTACTACTGCTACTATTAATATTACTACTGCTACTAAAGCTAAGACTACCACTGTTAACTCTACTCCTACTGCTACTACTATGGCTACTGGGGCTACTACTAGTACCACTACTAATAAACCTAAGAGTATTAAGGCGAAAATTTTTGGCACTATTGTAACTGCACTGAGATGAATCGAAACACACTATGCACACATAAGTTGTCAAGAGGATGTATCAGCAATGCTTCAGGACCGGTTGATAGTATTAAGTTAAAAATTTCATCTTGTGTTGACGGGGATGTTGAAAAAATGTGCTATGTGCATACTGCTCCTAATGCTGCTACAACCACTACTACTACTACTACTACCCTTTTTAAGAGTCAAAAGTGATTGGAGGGCAATCAACCCTCTTCTTTAGCTCTCAATTTTCCCAACACTTCCAATCAAAATTTAAGATAGCCATTTAGTTCAGTACAGCTGAACAGTATTGTAACTGTATCTCTAGGGCTATTGCGTAGGTCACCCCCCCCACAGTTATGCAATTGGCCCATTATGTTTAAAAACTAAATGTTGCTTTAAGATTAAATCAAACAGCACTGTGTATGCTAATTCCCAATAAGACATCTCAGCAGTATCTCAAGAACAACTGAGGGTATTATGTTCAAACTTTCGAGTCTATTTCTATCACTATTTCTGTTCTTAATATTTAACTAAATCAAAGGAGTGTGAGTGCATCCAAGCAGTCAAAGATCATAGGCAGATTTTTCTACGAATGGTAAAAAGTTTAATTTTTCAGGTCAACTAGAGGAGGTATATGACTAAATTAAACACTACTATTTGCGTCCAGATTTTTAGAAGGGTGTATTTTTTTAAAAATTGTTTAATAATGTTCTCCAGCATACAAATAGCAGGCCAAACTGTAATATCTTAAAGAAAACCGAAAAGATTTAAACTATAAAAGATTTAAACTTTTATTTTCGTTTTCCCTGAAAAGACTCTGTCAATATAAAATGAACAGAAATTAATAAAAAAAAACTTTTTACACAAAACAAGTTTTCCAAAGAAAAGTAAAGAACTCCATCTAAACCACAAATGAGCAAAATAAAATCAAATAATCTTCCAAGCGTAAAACTACCACAAATCAGCATAGATAAATAAATGAAACCCGAAACGAACAGAAATTACAATAAATAAATAATTTGTACTTTACTGATTTTTTTTTTATGTTTTCACTTTTGTAAATAAATCAAACACCATTAACATTTTAAGGAATAGATATCAGTATATGTGTATTAAACTGACAATGCACATTCATTTGTATTTCGTCATTAAAGTGCAAATTGTGTTCTGGCTTGGGAAGGCATAGGGGTTTTCAGCCCGACTCATGTTAATTTCTGCTCGTTTTGAGTTTGACTCGGTTATTTATTGTAACTAATAACCAAGCGCATTAACTCAGCTGTTTACGTTAGTTTGACTCTTTCTCACAACTCTATTTTTTAAAACAATAAAAAACTTAAGCGTAAAGAGCGAGGCGTTGAAGAGGGGACAGCCTTTTTCATATACGGAATTGTTTCTGTTCGTTTTAAGTTTAAATACCACTCCTTACTTTCAATTAAAAAAAACTTGTTTTTTTTATTAAATTACTCTCAAGATTCATACTAGACAATTAGGGCACAAAATCACAAATTTGTTGTGATAGTTGAAAAGAAATCGTCATTAAATGTTGATATGCTTCATTTTCATATAACTTCCAATTACTTTGTGCATATACGTGAGAATAGGGGTAGTATACATGCACAAGGGGGAGACAGAATGGTGATCTAATTTCACTTTTTCCAATTCTCACAGCAGGTCAATGCCTTCTAAATAAGTTATTACAAATAAGGGACAAAATGATTGAGAATTTTGACACAAAATAAGGTTATGAAAACTTGTTTTCTCTTTTTGCTTCAATCAAAATCCGCTTTTGGTCTCAGAATTTTCAAAATTAGAGCAATTTTATAATATTCCTTTTAAAGCAAATTTTTAGTAAAGTATTTACAACAATTTAAATAATTTTTCTCTAATCTCATGTTTTTAACTAGACATTTACAGCACAAAATAACAAATTCTTTGGGATAAACAAAAAAAAACTAGTAAAATGTCTAGGTTTGCTTTATTTCCATTTAATTTTCAATTACTTTATGAATATCGCCCTTAGAAAAAAAGCCCAGTCGTGTCCAATTTAGATCCAATTTCCAAATAAAAGAATCCCCCCCACGAAAAATAAGGGGCCATTTTCGATGACGAGGAAACATATTTGCAACAAAAATACATTCGAAAAAAATAAGAGATAGAATAAAAAATTTGTCAGCTGCTGGGAATCATAACCAGCACCCGCCATCCTTTCTCCGATTCGGCGTCAGTAAGGCAATACAGATCAGCAGCCAGGACCACTCAGCTGAACTGACATGTTAATATATAACGCATAACAATAACTTGATTATTTTTATAGGGATGTTTTCGCAGCTAAGATTTCTGTTTAGGTGATTCTGTTAAATGATTTCTGTTAAATGACTTATTTCAAAGATAATGGGTGGATTTGGTGACGCAAAATAAGGAAATGGAAAGTTACTCGCTCTTTTTCCTTCAGTCAAGTTGAGATAGCATTTTGTTCAGGGAATTTGAAAGGTCCGGAAATTATGTCTTTGAGGAAGACAACCCACCACAGCCCTCAGGGCAAGGGTCGTAAGTTATGCCCCGGGGGCATTTAAGGTTTTTATAAAAAGTGTTGCCTTAGAAACTTCAAAAAGGGCCCATTCGATTGGAAATTGAGAGGGCTACTGCCCTTTATAATAGTCGAAAGTGATCGGAGGGAAAATGCCCCCCCCACGGCCATCATTTCTAAAACACTTCCGATCAAAATTTTGGTCTAAAAATTCTGTCTTTGAGGATGAAACCCACACCTCCCCACCCCACAACCCTCAGGACAAGGGTTGTAAGTTATGCCCTTGGGGCATATAAGGTTTTTTTTATAGAAAGTGTATTCGTACAAAGTTCGGAGGGAGCTCATTGGACTGGTAATCAGAAGCTCTAGTGCCCTTTTTAAGAGTCAAAGTGATCAGAGGACAGCTACCCCCCTCCCACACACACACACGTCGTATTGTCCCGAAATGCATCTAATGGAAATTTTTAGATAACTTTTATTCAAAATAGTCCAAATATCATATATTAATTTCTAAGCAGAAAATTGGGCAAAGAGCTTAAAGACAGAGTTGAGGCTGATATTTTTAAGGAGGGGGCCCTGTCCCATCAGAAATATTATTAGACTTTCTTAAAGAGCTTTTTCTCTCCCTGGCACCAGTCCTTGTGATTTTGTGCAGCATAGTTTGACAATTTGTTTGAAGTAGCTCACAGCAAAAATAACATTCCCCTTTGCAGATCTTATTTTACTTTTATACATCCATTAAGATTATTCACTTTTAAGATTCTATTTATAAAAACTAGTTTGTTTTTACAGATGTAAAGAGCGAAGCTACGTCTTGAGGAGAGTAAAAAATAACAAAAATCATAATGAATGATGAACTAGAAGTTAAAAGAAACATTTTATTGGACTCATTTAAAGTGAAACCAAAAATGAACTTATAATATAGAACTATAATTCAAACTGAACGGAAATTACTAGGTATTTGAAGTAGGACATCGTCCCCATTGTTCCCCAATTAAAGTTAAAAAAAAACAGATTTTAAAAGGCAGATATTAAAGTTAAAAGAAACAAGATTTAGGACTTAATAAAAATTGAAACCGATAATGAACTTATAATGCACCAAAAATAAAACTGACATTCAATTCAAACTCATAACAAACAGAAATTACTAGAGATGTGAACTGAAAAGTCATCCCTCTTGACCCTCAATTACAACACGAGTATTATTCGTGCTTTACTGAAAGCAATGTATATTTTAAGCAATTTCTCTTTTATCATTATAATACTGAGAAATCAATAGATTAACAGAAGCTCTTCAAATTGATGGGATTATATTTTGTAATATCAATATGGTTCCATCTGGTTAATATACATTATAGTTCTATTTATACTTTCTTCATTGTAAACAAATTCCTTTAAAATGCATAAAAGAACCGAATAGATTTGTCACTAAGAAATTTCGCTTCAAAGAACAAAATAGACTTTTTCAAAAATCAAAATATTCATATTCAAAGTGTTTTAGGTTCCATTTCCTTATAAGTTTTAATGAAATAGACCGAAAAAAAAGAATTTATGCGTAAAATATGTTTTTTTTAAACGTATATATCTTCTTTTGCATGATATTGGTTGTTATAACGAATTTTAATTTTCAATTGTTATAATTTTTTTAATAATTAATTTAAAATACAAAAATGTTTTTATTTGTTATAGCATCAACAACAGAGTAACAAAGAAAATGACGTCCTAGTGCTAATGAACAAAACACTTCACCGGGCATCAAAATTTGTATCTGTGCATTTTGGCTGTTGTTTTTATAAGTTAGACTTAAAAAAGGGAATAAGGGGGGGGGGGGTGAGGGGGCTCAAAGCTAGTAGCCCAATTCCCTCACCTTGCACGCTCGAAATCGCTGAAGATAATTTTTTAGACTACACTTCTTAAAGAGTTTAAGAGAGAAAAACGGGTTTAATTTAAATTAAGCTGTGACTAATGTACTAAAAACCAACTAAAAACGACAAAAAAACTAATTAATAATAAAAAATAAATTCCGAATATTTTGACTCCACATTCGGGAGCCTTTATCAACGGGAAAGAAAAAGGAAAGAAAAAATAGCAAAAACAAAAATAAGTTAAATCATCTAAAGAAAAAGACAAAAAATAACACAACAAGAGAGAGAAAAAAAGAACAAAGACAAACAAATAAATAAAACTCACATCTCAGTAAACTTCGTTAATAATGCTTTACTATAACGCAGAAAATAAACACCGAATTCTTTAGATATTTCCCCTCTATAAGATCCGATTGGCAAATGGGATCTATCAAAAAATTAAACAATATATTTATTTGAAAGAGATTTATAAAAACACCAGCTGAATAAACCCCCGATTAAATTTACAGATTAATACCTTTGAACTTTTTAGATATGGTAAAACAGGTCAACGAAACTATAAATTAAATGCATTTTTTTATTTGCAAGTTTAGCTGCAGTCCGTTGACTCTTTCCAGCCTTGACCCTTTCCCGATTTTCGCTTACACGGTTGTCATTTGTTCGAGGACTATTTTGGAAATTACCAGTGTTAGAAAGCCTTACCTGCCCCTTAATTAAACTATTATAAATTGAACTTAAAATCCCCTTCATCTCTATTAATATGAATACCCCCATAGATATTTTATTAATTTGAATAATTTCTCTAAAGCTTTGTAAGAGGCCTATAGTTGTATCTACAATTTGTGTTTGGTCAAATAATATATTATGATGAAGAAAGTCAAATAAATGTTCTGCTACAGCTGATTCAAACGTTTCTAGTTTTTTATTTAATTTTAGCGAACAGTCAATGGCATTTTTATGTTGCTGCAATTCATTTTCTAAATTTCGTTTTGTCCTTCTTAAATGAAACTTACCACAAGAACACGGTATTTCGTATACACCCCTTTGAATGTTTCTCGGAGTCCTATCTTTTCCGTTATTTAGTAAAGAGTTGTCGAGATTTAAATGCTGTTTTTATTTTATGTTTGTTTAGTTCTCTTCTCAATTTCTGCGACACAATTGGCATATACGGCAAAGCCATGTAATTTGTTTGTTGATTTGACCCATCATCTTATAATATTACTGGTTCTGTTAACTTTTTTTCCTTGTTTCAATTATCTGGAAAATCATAAATACTTCACTTTTTTTTTACTGGGATTGGGTGATATGACATGAAAGACAAATAACGGTTATTGTTGGTCGGTTTACGGTAAATTGAAAAAGCTAATTTATTATTATTTCTATGGATCTAGATATCCAGAAACGTCACTTATTCTCTGCTTCTTTTTCAATTGTAAAAACTAATTCCCCCTCCTAAAAATTTAAATACTCTAGAAAACCTCTAATTTCTGATTTCCCATACTTCCAAATAAATGAAATATCATCCATGTATCTTCCGCAAAATTTAGGTTTTAAAAAATATGTTTCTATAGTTAAAGTTTCTACATAGTCTACATAAATGTTTTCTAACAGCGGACTTAAAGGTCCCCCCATTGATAAACCCCGAATTTGATGTAAAAAACTACCCCTAAACTTAAAATAGTGCGTATTCTTACTGGCTATTTTGGCTAAATTTCAGGTAGTTTCTATTTCAATTGCCGAAGATGATTCCTCTATTTCATATTTATGCTCTTCAAGTTTTTAGGATAAAATACTAAAAGATTTATCAAAAGGAATATATGTATGACTTACTTGACTTAAGGCTCCTGCCGAGGGTTCGGCGTAGAGAACGATGAGACTAGGCGCCTCCAGGTTGACCTATCGCTTGCCAGGATCGCAGCTTCTTCCACCGGGATGTGGGCTTGGGTGAGGAATTCATTGGCTTTGTCTTTCCACCTAGTGGGTGGGCGTCCTCTGGGTCGTTTCCATCCGTGTAGGGTGGGGTCGAAGTCAAATGCGACCCGTGCTGGGGCGTCGCGTGGCATGCGAAGGAGGTGGCCGTACCACCGAACAGCACGCTGGGCGAGCTGCGTCGAGAAAGGAGTTTGAGCCGTACGTGATAGGAGAGTCTGGTTGCTAACGAAGTCAGTCCAGTGAAGTCTTTCGGTTCTTCGGAGATGTTTCGTCTGAGCGACATCGACGGCGCTTAGGATAGATTTGGCAGCTGGCCATGTCTCCGCTCCATACAGCAGGACGGTGCTGACTGACGCATTGTAGATGCGCATTTTGGTAAAGCGGCTTATGTTTGGCTTCCGCCAGATGCTGCTAAGCCTCCCAACAAGAGCTGAAGCTTTGGCAATTCGAGATGTAAGCTCTTTTGTGATCAAGCCATCATTCGACAGAATAGATCCCAGGTAAGTGAAGTCTTCAACCACATCTACTCGGTTGCTTCCGATGTTGACTTCCTTTACAGTAGAACGGGACGTGGGGGGCTCAAGGAGCATAACTTTGGTTTTCTGCCAGTTGATCTTCAGTCCAACTTTCGAGGCTTCTTCTGAAAGCAACTGGAGAGCTTTGGTCATCTTATCGACGGTGCTCGCAACTAGCGCTATGTCGTCGGCAAAGTCAGCATCAGAGAGTACCTGGTCTCCGAACTGAAGACCGAATTGAAGGCGATTCATCGTGTTGGCCATAACATGGTCTATGACGCAGTTGAAAAGCTCGGGAGCGGCGGTGCAACCTTGCCGGACGCCAGTCTTCACCGGGAATGTGGGACTGCGTCTTCCATTTACTTGCACGCAGCTTTCCGTATCCTCATACAGCTTTTCAAAGAGTGAGCAAAATTTCTTGGGTAGACCCGTAGTTCTTAGTATCAGCCAAAGTGAACGGCGATCAACAGAATCGAAGGCAGCCTTAAAGTCCACGAACGCGATGTACGCTTTTTGGTGGAACTACCGCGTCTTCTCGATCAACTGGCGCATAGTAAACATTTGCTCCGTCGTCGACCTGCCGGGCATGAATCCGGCTTGCTGGACTCTTCTCTTTCTACGCAAAAAGGTGGAACACCTGTCCAGGAGTGACATGGCGAAGAGTTTTCCAGGAACGGAGAGAAGCGTGATCCCACGATAGTTGGAGCAGATTTGACGGCTGCCCTTACGTTTCCAGAGCGGCAATATGATGCCAGCACGCCAGTCATTCGGTATGCTTTCCGTCGTCCATACAGCTGAGAAGATTATCTGGAGCCACAGAATCATCGCTGCACCCCCGTACTTGAGGAGTTCTGCAGAAATACCACAGACGCCGGGGGCTCGATTATTATTTAACCGTTGTACAGAATTTCGGATCTCAAAGGTGGTAAACGGTTGCGATACGAGGTAGGAAGTAGCCTCGTGTGTGGTCATTGCTGCTTGAATCAGATCAGCGTCGGGATGAGCAACTGCCTCGGCATTCAGAAGCGTTGAGAAGTGACTGCTCCAGGCAGAGAGTTGCCCTGCATCGTCATCCGGCATGCTTCCGTCAGCAGAAAAAACACGGCTCACGGTGGAAGTCCTCCCTTCCGTCAGCTCGCGGAGGTGTTTGTAGAGGGAGCAGGTGTCTCCTTTTCTTGAGGCATCTTCAAGATCGCTGGCTTTCTTGTCGACGAAGGTCTTCCTGTCACTGTGCAGTAGGCTATTGCGCAGGCCATTGAGTCGTCTGTACTCTGGCATATTCTTTGCTAAACGGGCCTTCCGGCGCAGCTCGATTACAGACAGAGTCTCCTGGGATATCCAGGGTTTATTCTTGTGTCTGCTGCGGCCAATGGTACTGCCAGCAGAATCGAGTATGTTATCTTTGAAAGACTTTCAGGCTACTTCAGGGTCGTCCAGAACTTGGAGGCAGCTAAACCGGTTAGAGATATCGAGAGCATACTTCTGTTGCATCTGAGATGTAGCCAGACTACTCAGATCAAGCTTGGGAGGCCGTCTTTCTTGTCCTTGTGCTCTCAGGCGTAGCCTGAGTGTGGCGACTACCATCCTATGGTCTGTGTTTCCAAGCTCGGCCGACCTATAAGTCCGGCCAATTTGTTATCGACGAGCGCCAGCGACCCGAGATCATAACATAATCGATCATCTTCTTTGTCTGGCCGTCGTTACTATACCAAGTGTATTTGTGTATATCTCGTCTCTGAAAGAGCGTGTTTGAAATAACCAGATTATGCATATTGCAGAGCTGGAGGAGTCTTTGTCCGTTGTCATTCAGTGAATCTGGAGTCACAGGGCCGAGAACACTTCTCCACACGCCCTCCCTGTCATTTACCGTCGCGTTAAGGTCTCCCAGAAGAGTGACGATGTCGTGGGGTGGGACTCTTGACAGGGTTGCTGAGAGCTCCGCATAGAACTGATCCTTCACTTCCGCAGAACTAGGATTGGTGGGAGCATAGCATACAATAATTGTCCACTTTCCATGCTTGTGCTGGAGCTGAGCCATCAGTATTCTATCTGAAATTTGTTTATAGGAGAGAAGGCATCTCTTGGCTCTAGCGTTCAGCGCGAGGCCTACACCATGTGTCTTGCTTTTTGGGTCACCAAACCAGATCAGGTGATATCCTTCACCAACATCCTCGGACTCTCTTCCGACAAGGCGGGTTTCCGTAAGGCCAGCCACAGCTATATTGAAGCGTTTTAGCTCATAGGCAAGCATTGATTTAGCTCCAGGAAAGTTGAGTGTGAGTACGTTCCAGGTGGCGAGTCGTATCCACCCTCGTCAATAAGGTTCATTCGATGGTCTAAAATCGGTCCAGGGACATGCTGGGGTCGTGGAAGGTAAAGGGGGGGTAGGTCATCCGAGGCAGTATCATCGTTTTTCGTTGCGGTAAAATTTTCGGGTGGAGGGTTGCAGGCCCAACCGACCCTAGGCCTGGGATCTAATTAGAGCTAGGACTTGCCTAGATACTGAAAGTCCCTGGGGTGGGTTCCACCCACCTCATAAGGTTGAGGCTGCCCATTAACATGGAGCGTTTAGTTAGGGAAAACCCCATATCCAGAGGCACGTGGTCAGCAGACATAGTCTGCCTCATTCCGGACGAACTCCGTATGTATACATTGATTTTATATCAAACTAAACAAACTAGATTCATTTGATGTTTCAATATTTATAAGCTTATTTTTTTTAATTCTGAGTTTTTTGTATGAGAATTTGGAGATATAATAAAGATTTAAGTGTCTTTTTAACCCATTTTTCAATCTTCTCCGTTGGTTAGCTAGTGGTCGACACTATACGTCTTAGAGGAAAAATTCTTACATAAAAAACTTAGAATTTCAAATTATCCCATCATCCAAAGCAAAGTGTTCACATCGCTGTACAGTATTGTACACAATTTCATTTGTTGCGTAATCCAGTTTTTGTCCTCAAAGTTCAGAGGCGAAATCACGCCCCCTAGCGTAGTATAAAGTAGTGTAATTTACTTAATTAACTCAAGTTTGCGTTAATTAGACTTGCTCCTAACGCAAGTTTACCGGAGCAACCTATTTTGCACCCCACCCTAAATTTTTTTCCGGATCAACCTATTTTGCGCCCCCCTAAAAAATCCTGGATCCAACCCTGCCATGTGGCCTCGGGGGGGGGGGGGGGAGGGGTCATCCCCAAACGCATAATTACTGAACCTTTCAACAATGCTGAAAAAATTGATGTCTCAAAACTTCGTTTGGATGTTTGTTTTGGGAACTTATGCGTGTGGGGAGAGGGGTTGCACTCAAATCACTTTGACTCTTAAAAAGGGCACTAAAACTTCCAATTTTAAATCAAATGAGACCGTTCTGAAGTTTATTTGACCACCCCAACCTTATATGCCCCCAGGGCATAACTTAAAGCCCTTGCCCCAAGGCTCTGGTGGGTTGAGTCAACCGTGGAGGGAGTATTATATGTTCTTGGGACTATTTTAAACAAAATGACCATGGAACAATTTCAATCAGATGCGTTTGGTGAAAGGGGGGGGGGGTAATTTGGGTCGGGGCCCTGTTGACCTCCATCACTTTTGACTCTTAAAAGGGAACTAGAACTTTTAAGTTCAACCAAATGAACCACCTCTAAAGCTTATACAGCCATCATTTCCATAAGAACCTTAAATGCAGCTGCACTCGGATTACTTTGACTCTTTAAAAGGGCACTAGAACTTCTGATAATAAATCTAATGATTCCTATCCAAAGTATATACGACCGCCCTTTCTATAAGAACCTTATATGCCGAGAGGGTAAAACTTACAACCCTTGCACTGAGAGCTGTGGGGGGAGGGGGGAGGGGTGTCTTCCTCAAAGCCATAATTTCTGGACCCTTCATCTATGATGAACGAAATTGCTATCTCCAAATCTTGATTGCAGATGTTTGGGGAAATTATGGGCTTGGGGCTGGTTGCTCTCAAATCCCTTTTGACTCTTAAAATGAGTACTATAGCTACCAATTTCAAATTAAATGGGCCCCATTTATACTGCCACCCATTTCATAAGAACCTTATATGCCCCCTGGGCATGAGTTAAAACCCTATCCCCAGGGCACTGCAGGGTTATGCCCCCATGGCATAACTTACAACCCTTACCATGAGAGCTGGGGAGGGGGGGGGGTTGTCATCCTCGAAGACATAATTTCCGGACTTTTCAACTACATTGAACAAGATGGCAATCTCAAAATTTTGACTCGACGTATTTGGGAAAATAATGGGTGTCGGAGGGGGACTGGTTGCCCTCCATTCACTTTCAAATAATAACAAGGGCACTAGCCCCTTCAATTTCCGATCGAATGAGCCTTTTTCGAAGTTTCTACGACAACTCGTTTTATACGAAGTGCCCTGGTCTAAAAAACAAAACAAAAAATAAATAAATAATACGTTGTGCCAACTTCGTTCTTTACTTAGGCAGCGTTATTGCGCTGGATTTCCTTGACAGAATTTATAATTTGTACTACTGTATTTTGGACCTTTACTGCCAGATTTTGGAATTTGTATCGAAATCGAGTCAAATTTTGGACTCTCTGAGATTTCACTGTAACTACTTTTTTTTGTTGGATTCCATCTAATTTTCAACTTTTGGTCCAACTTACACCAAATCTCCAAAAGCTTGGATTTACCCCCCCCCCCCCTTACAACGCCCCTGCCCGTTACAATGGATATATAAAGCCAAATCAACTTCCATTTATTTGCATTGTGGCATCCATTGCCCAAATCTTGTCGCGAGCTTCTTTTGTGTTCTTCCGCACACAAAGAACCCAAGCGGCATCACTATTGTGACACGAACTGGGTTTAAAGGCATGATACTGTGATTACTAAGGTTTATTGAGTACAACAACAGGTATTACGAAAACATGAACACGGAGTTAAGTGAACGTTACCGTTTATTGGAAAGCAATAGATTGAAAAGTCTGAAAACAAAAACTGTTGATTGAACATATTTTTGAGTGTTGCTGCGTGTGTCGCGATTTTCTCAAATTTACGTGTTTCATTATGTACTAGTACTACATACCTTAGGAAATAAAAAAAAGGCTTTAACAGACTTGTCTCTTTATTCGGATTTGAACGATAAGTCACTCGGTGTGCTTTGAACAGACTTGAATATCTTTCCTAATAAGAAAAATTGGTGTCATCCAGTGGCATGCCACCAATTCCCCAATAAGTCAGCGATTCGTCACTAAAAAGAAAACTAGCAGCAAAGTACTTTTTAGAATGTTAGAGAGTTTCCTTATGAGTAGGCCTAACTGTTGACTAAAAAAAAGTTGAAACTGTTTTTTTATGAATCAGAGTGTATGTGGGAAATTCTTTTGGAAAGTAGTCAAGAAATGGGGGGGGGGCTTTTCGGGATTTTTTTTATTGCATATGGTCTTTTCAAGTTTGTTTTTTCTATCAGCCTTTTAGGGATTTGCAAAACATAAAATTGAAACATTCACATGAGCTTCTCATCGAGGAAGAAGCTAAAAAGTTAGCGGATGAAGGCATGCCTTTTTCAGCTAAAATACTGGAGTCTAGATAATGAACTATTCTTAAACCTAGCATTTTACAGTTCCAGTTAATATGAACAGTGTTTAATAAACTTTCAGTAATCTCAATATATTTTTTTTTAGTTAAAGGTTGTGGTCTGCTTCCTCTACATAATATAATTTATCCTTGTTTGATTAGCATAGGTAACCCTATTCCTTTTTAAGGATAAAATTACACCCTCTATATATACATATTCAGGGTATATATTTGCACAGTAAGGGGTTGGGGTAAAGTTTATTTCTGATGCAAATGAGTGGTAAGTTTAAACTTTTCCCCTCCCCCCTAATGTGCAAATAGCCTATATAGGCTACCCTGAATTGGTATGTATAGGGCAGGGGGCAAAAAATTTTGTAACTAAAACGATTATTATATTTGTAAAGAGCATAATAAAGGCATCAAGTGGTAGGCTAGACTATGTTCACTTTAGGCTATTTGTAGCCTAAGCCAATAATATCAACCAGAAAAAATTACCTAAAATTCTAGGCAAGAATTCTATAATACTTTGGTAAAATTCTTCTTTAGCTACTTTTGGCCATCTTGGAAAGGGGGTAGGTTAGGAAAATGAAACTTTTAGGGATGGGTGTACAGGCTAAAGTATGTCCTGGGATGGTATTTTGAAGTGCTAATCTCCACTCCCTCTCCCTCCAGAGGGTCCTGAAATTTGCCTTCATGACAGGTCTATAGGCAACATATTGAAATTTTGACAAACAACATTTTAGCCTACCTTAATATTCAGTTAGGCTATCATTTCCTTTTTCTCTGGCTTTAGTTCTGAAAAATGCAATTCTTGTGATTTGAGTAAAATTTTAAGCCATATCAATGTTTTTTTCAAAATTTATAAAATGTATTTGCATCTTTAAAACCTTATAAATTGGGATTAAGCAAAGTTGTTAAGCTGAAAACAATTTTGTTGCACTTTGTTTAACCAGAAGATCTATTTTGCAAGGTTTGACTTTTATAATGCACATATTTTTGAAGGTCATCAAAGGTCAGGACCATCTAGAGAGAGAAAGAGTGGTAGTAGGTACTTCAAAATACCTTCCTGGGATATACTTTATCCAGTAGACCTATCCCTGAAAGTTTCATTTTCTGAACCCAACCATTTCCAAGAGAAGTGGCTAAAGTATGATTTTACCAATTCTTTTGCTGTCTTGGAAAGTGGTTAGGTTAGGAAAATGAATAAATTTTTTGCAGTTCATATTATTGACTTCAAATAGCCTAAAGTTTAAACTTACCTCTTATTTGCATCAGAAATAGAATTTAAACCCCCACCCCCCTAATGTGCAAATATATACCCTGAATTGGTGTATATAGAGATGGGGGTAAAATTCATTTCTGACCAAAATGATTAGCCTATTATATTTGGAAAGAGCATAAAAAAGGCATCAAGTGGTGGCCCTATGTTTATGTTATTTGTAACTCAATAATATGAACTGCAAAAAAATTACTAGAAAATGAAACTTTCAATAGTGAATTCAGGCCAAACACATAGGCTACTCTTGGATGGTATTTCTAAGCTAGGCTATGTTAACCTTCTCCTTATTTCTATGTATTGGAACCTTAGTTTTCAGTTTCTTTTTCTCTAGTTTTCGTTTAGAAAATGCAATTTCTGTTATTTGAGTAAACTTTCAAGCCATATCAATGGTTTATAACAAGGCCTAAATTTAGAAAATGTATTTGCAGATCTTTAAAAACCTCATAAATTGGAATTGAGCAAAGTCATGAAGCCAAAAATACTTTTCTTATACCTCATTAAAACAGAAGATCTATTTTCAGGATTTCACTTTTATAAAACAAAGATTTTTAAAGCTTAGTGCCCTCTAATTTCAATTCAATTTAACAATGGGGATTACTAAAAAAAAATACACAAGTGAGAGAAGTGAGAGTAATGAGAAAAGGAGCAGAGGTAGGTGCTTCTAAATACCTTCCCAGGACATATTTTAGTCTGTATATTGTAGAGCCATCCCTAGAAATTTCATTTTCCTTACTTAACTACTTTCCAAGATAGCAAAAAGTAGCCTAGCTGGTCCAGAATTTTACCCCTTCCTGGAGTATGTTTTTGGCCCTGGATTTATTACTGAAAGTTTTATTTTCCTAACATAACCACTTTCCAAGATAGGAAAAAGCAGCTTGTCTAGAATTTTATCCCTCACTTGATGCCCTTTCTTTTGCTCTTTCACAATTTAATTATATTGTCAAGGGTAAATTCCATTTTGAACTCTTAATTGTGCCCCAAAAGGTAAAATAGTCCACAGTTATCTTCTTCTTCTTAAAATGCCAAGCCTTCTGGAGTCCACTTTGGTCTCCTTTTGGCTTCACAACAATTTTTAATCTACAGGGGGTGATGGATCAGGAATAAGTCTTGCTACCATCTATGTGAACTACTCACAGATATTGTTATGTCTTAAGAAATCAAAAATACTTTTGTATAGATGTCTTTCAGTGTTAGCTGGTAGGTTTGAGAGCAGCAACATGTTCATGTCAGGCTGGAGCTTTGCCTTACTGAGGATTCTCCTAATGTTGATTACTTCTTGCTGGATACACTGACATTTAAAAATCAGGTGGTTCAAGGATTCTGGAAATGAGTTGCAAAATCTGCAATATGGGTTGGTTTGTTTATGCCAAATAAACTCCTCTTTCCTCAGGATCAAAGAATTGATTTTGATTCTATAATAAAGAATGTTATTGGTCTGTGATGAAAATAAGGATGGAATGGGCATTTTTGTTTTTGAAGGAACTCTTCTTCTGAGTATGTCTCTGAAGGTCTGGGCCTTCAAATTGGGGTTATTTGGATTATTCAAGGAGCTACTAGCTAGCTGGTCTTCTATGTCATTATATTTGATGCCTTTGTGGCTGGGGATATGCTGAAACTTGACTTCAATAAGGCTATTTTGGAGACTGATTAATTGATCTTTGATTGTCCTCAGGTCTGTATCCTTAGCACTCCAATGGATATTGTCATTGAGCTGAAGGGCACCTTTGGAGTCTGAGAGCAATACTACTCTTTTGGAAGCTGGTGGGTTAATATTGATGACCTTTAAAGCCTCTTTCATTGCCAATAGCTCTGCAGTGAGGATGGAAGTATTGTCTGGAAGTCTGGTTTTTATATTCAGTTTGTAACTTGGGATAAGTGATGTAGAGCCACATTTGCTGCCTTTAACCAAGCCATCAGTGTAAATTTGGAAAGAATCTGGATACAAAGTGGTCATTTTCTCATGAAAGTGTCTGCATTTGGATTGGCAGGTAATTTGTCTTTTGCAAGGGTATTGACTCTAGTAAAACACTTGGAGGTGATGTTGCCATCCTGGGGGGACAAGAAAATGACTGAAACAGGGTAAGTCAAGTTTCCAAGATGGGACAAGCTTGTTAAATGTTTTCTATGACCTTATAGATGTCAAACTATGGGATATACCATCTTTGGCAAAAGTGAGCTTAAAAATATCATGCTCATAACCTATAGCTTGTATCTTGCTGTAATATTTGATGATCAGCATATTCCATCTTTCTATAATAGAGGGCAGGCTGGTTAAGTGTTTCACTTTGTTAGAGGAGCACTGAGTATGAAGCCCTTGGGCAATTTTGCTAGCCATATTTTGGATTGTTTCTAATTTGGCAAGATTAGTCTTACTACATTCTCCATATGCTTCAATGGCATATTCAATCTTTGAACAAATAAACCTCTTGTAAAAATCAAAGAGTATTTTTTGGGAATTAGCCCACTTTGACCCTGCCTGGTGCTTAAGGATGAGTAACCTTTGCATACATGAATTTTTTACACAGTTGACTTGATTTTGCCAAGTAAGTCATGGATCCAGGTATACTCCTAGAAATTTAGGGGCTATGGCATATTCTATTTCCACATTGTTGATAAATAATTTTGGTGGTATGACAGACTTTTTGTTGTGGAATATGATTGCATTTGTCTTAGACTTGGAGATAGGTAGGGAAAATGCAGCAGAAAAAGTTGCTAATTCATATAATGCCAAGTTAATACTATTGGCAATAATGTTTACATCTCTACCTGCTGACCAAAGAACTAAGTCATCTGCAAATTCAAGCTTGGATATTGAATCACTGCTAAACTGAAGCTCACTTAAAACTAATAAGAAAAGAAGGGGGCTGAGTATGGACCCCTGAGGGAGTCCAACATGTAGTGCTGAAATACTGGATAGCTCATTTTGCACCCAGACTTTGTAGCTTCTATCAGATAGATAATTGAAGAGGAACTTAATGACCATATCCAGGAAATCCATCCCTTTTAGAACTTGACAAATGAGATACTTGCAAACATGGTCAAAAGCTGATTCAAAGTCAACTGAGACTGCTATCATGATCTCACTGCTATCTATGGTATTTCTTGCAGCTGCTTCAAGCTGGATTACATTGTCTACAGTATTACACCCCTTACAAAAGCCATCCTGGAAATTAGGTAGAATTCTATTAATTTCCACAAACCATTCTAACCTCCTATGTAGCATCTTTTCAAAAAGTTTTCCAGGCACTGGTAGTAGTGAGATGGGCCTGTAGGAATTGATTAAATCTGGAGGTTTGCCTTGTTTTCTAATTGGGATTATAATGGCCTGTTTCCATATCCTTGGGAATATTTTTGTGGTCCATGAGTAGTTATATACATGAAGCAAGGCATCATGAAAAATTTCTCCTGCATTTATGATCCATTGGATACTTATTTTGTCTTCTCCTGGTGCTGAAGAGGAAATAGAAAACCTTATAGCCTCCTTTAACTTGGATTTGGTAAACATACATACAAGTTCCTTCTTGAAATTTGTCTTCTCGTGCAACTTGCACACTCTAGGCCTTCCTCTATGCACGGTGAGGACCTTTTTCTTGAAATGAATAGGAAATGATTCAGTAATGTCTTTGTTGGTCTTTAAAGTGGTTTCTGTTGTTGTAAGACAGGGGATCTTTGAATTGTAAGTTTTATTATTGCCAGCCATTCAATTTATGAATGAACAAATTTTACTTGCAGGAACATTATGGTCAATTTTGGATGAAAAGTCATTCCAGGCTGAGCGCTTGGCCTTCAAAACTGTTTTCTTCACTAAAGCTTCAGCCTTCCTAAGAGCAATGAAAGTTTCTTGGCTTGGATGCCTCTGGAAATTGTTTCTTGCTTTCTTTTTACTTAGGACTGCATTTCTGCAGTCTTGAGTCCACCAGATTTTGTTAGACTTCTTTAACAAAGAATTAGGCATTTGGTTAGAGAATTTTTTGACTGAGTTTCCTGCTGCTGTTAAGAGAGTGTCACTTAGTTTTTTGGCTTTAATTTCAATATCTTCTTTTAGCCTGATAGTAGAGTAATCAGTGCTATCTAATATGTTTTTGAAGAGGGTCTAGTTTGCTGTCTTCAGATTAAATCTCATTGTTGATGGAACAGGAGTGTATTTTGCTGAATAAATATTGATAAGGGTTGCAGTATGGTTGGTCTGAAGATCTAGGACAAGAGAAATCTGGATTTGAGACTCAAGCCATGTTGGACCAATCTGCATATGAGGGCGCAAATTTTGGAAAAAAGGCGGCTAAGAGCATTAAAGTCACCTAAAATGACAGTGTTTTTTATCTCTTGTTTCTTCTTCAAGCATGGTTTTAATATCATTGCTGCCATTGGGATTGTAAAAGGATGAGACTTTTAAGGGATGTCTATCTTGGAGGTTTAAATTCACGCTGACCACATCAATCTCATTCTGGTACTCTCTTGGGGCCATTGCCAAATGCAGTATATCCTTTTTTATGAGGATTACCACTCCCCCTGCTTTCCTTCTGGTTGATCTATCCTTTTATAAAGATGGAATCCAGGTATAACTACTTGCCTCATACTGTGTAAATTTGTTTCCTGGAGGCAAACAAAATGAATATTATGGCTAATAATGTATTCAATTAGTTCATTTAGTTTTAAACTATTTAGAGGCACAATGTTCCATGGCAAAATCTTGAAACTACTCATAAATGGTAATATAAATGGTAAATGGCAGGTAAATATATCCTCCATGTTTTCTTCTGAAGACATAAATTCTGAGTTATCATTACTTGTCACTGAGGGAGCATTGTCCCTCTGTAGTTTGTTTGTCTTTTTGGATGTCTCTTCCTTAAGACCAGAGGAATGATGGCTTGAGGGGGCCTTCATTCTTTTTCCTGTCTGGACTTGTTTTACTACTTCTTGAGAACCAGGAGGAAAGGCCACTTCATTCCTAAGTTTCTCAAATTCAGTGTTAGCTTGTCTCCAAACTTCTTGGCCTAAAAGTCTAGTAATTGCTTTCCTTGTTAGAACAGCTTTGACTTGCTCTGATTGTCCAGAGGTCAAGATGAGGTGATTCAGAGTTAAAAATGTGCCCAGCTTTTGGAATTCAGAACTGTTCATCTGATCAGTAGCTTCAAGTGTTGGAGCTGTGTTTTGATTTTGCCAGGTCTTACCTTTGGCTAACTGGGTTATTCCTGGAACATCTGCGCTATTGTTATTACCCTTGAGGGCATTTGAATAAGAAGTGCTTGCATAATGATAAGCTTGGATGTCAGGGGTTTTCTGCACCTCCTTAATTTGGGTGGGGACAGCACTTGGTTTTTGAGTCTTAGGTATTTTTGCTGCAATGATTGAGAAAAGAATGTTTTGCTCAGTTGAGATTCTGATAATGTCTGCTCATTGTTGGTGGGTGGGGCATAGATCTTTTTGAAATGCACTGTGCCCTATGGTCTTACAGCTTTTGCAGTATGGCTCAGGAGCAGGACAGGATGTTGAGTTATGGTTGTCTTTTCCACATTTGGAGCAGGAAGGATTTGTTTGCTGGCAATTGTTGTTAGTGTGGCCATGTACATGACATTTGATACAGTATAAAGGCTTGGCCTTGTAGGGCTTGAATGGGATTTTTTGCCCATAAAGATATACATCATGCTTGAGCTCAGTTTTCATTGCAACCAAGATTGGCTTTCTCCATTTCTTTTGTTAAGCCTAGTCATATTTGTGATGGTATGAGTTCTTCCTCAAGAGTCTAATAGCTCAGATTTGATTTCTTGTGTTTCCAAAGAAAGATCAATTCCATAAAATATGTATTGGAATTTCTTTTCTCTGATGAGTTTTGTGGCTTCAATTCCTGAGTTAGTAAGCTGAATAAACTAGAGTTTTGAATTACTTTATCAGCTCCTGCAGCATCTTGGAAATAAAGTTCTGTTGTGCCTGATTTTTGGACATAAAGCTCATAAGTTAACCCTGGCTACTTTAAAAATTGCTTTTCTGATTAATACATGATCATCTGTTACAAAAGGTGTTCCTTTTTTCTTTTTAATTGATACAATATGATAATTTGGGACAGTTGGGGATGGTGGAAACTCTGAAATTTTTCCTTTTCTTGCTGGTGAATCAGTTTGTTGAATACTAGAATTTCCTGGGGTTGATTTTACAGGTACTTTTCCTTGGTTTGCTTCTTTTGGGGCTTGCTGGTGCTTTTGGTTTGATTTTGGAGGAGATCACAGCATCTTCTAAGCTTACTCAGCAAGGGAAGAGTTGATCCCTGCTCACCTGACCCCTGCAGTTTAAGGGATTTTACTCCTGGCAGGTACACTTGTGCGTGCAGCAGGTGACAACCCCTCTTCTGCTTGCTTAGTCAGTGAATCAAAACTAAGATGCAAATTCACTGACTTTTTGGTTGAATTCTCAGAATCACCCAAAAGAAAATTATATTGGCAACTTTGCAGCAGCAACAACGACAAAGAAAATTCGAAATCAGGAAATGTTGAAGTCTCTAGGAAAATACACTTATATATCACCAATTAAAAACACATTAAACACAATAAAACTCCAAGGTAAGTAAGTATAATATAACACTTTAGGGTCTATTAATATAAATAAAAAAAAAAAAAATTAACTGAAAGTAAGGAACAATGTTAAACCTTAAAACGAACAGAAATTATTCCATATATGAGAGGGACTGCCCCCTCCTCAACACCTCGCTCTTTACGCTTAAGTTTTTTATTGTTTAAAAAAATAGAGTTTTGAGAAAGTCTAACTTTAGAGTAAAGAGCGATTTTAAAAGCAATTAACCAGAGATTTAAGGGATCGGACCTCAAATTATATCCTGGTTAGGCCTGGGTATGATTTGAAAAACGATCAGAAATTGAATAAAAAGAGAGCTTTTCAACTGAAAGCATGGAACAGATTTGAAACCTATTTGAACAGATTATTCTTTATATGAAGGAGGCTGTCTCCTCCTTAGCTCCTTACTCTTTACTGTAAAGTTTGGCCTTTTTCCAAATTTTAAAGAAAATTTGCAATTGGAAAGATAAGATTTTTCAACGCACTGAAAAGCTTTTGTTTAATGAGCAAGGTATTGATAAGGGGGCAGTCCTCCTTTTATACAAAGTAATTTATATTTGTTTTAAGTTTAAAGTTGCTCCTTACTTTAGTTGAAAAACCTTTCTATTTGTTTAATTACATTTCATGAAAATGAAAAGTTTTGCGAATACAATGCTATTTTTACCACAGAAAAACAATCAATATTTCAATGATCTCAGTTGAGATTTTGATGGGTAATTAAATAAAAAAAAACAAGTTTTTTTAACTGAAAGTAAGGTGTGACATTAAAACTTAAAACAAACAGAAACTATTCTGTATATGAAAGGGGCTGTCCCCTCCTCAACGCCTCGCTCTTTATGCTTAAGTTTTTATTGTTTAAAAAATATAGAGTTTTGAGAAAGTCAAACTTTAGCATAAAGAGCGAGGCATTGAGGAGGGGACAGCCCCTTTCATATACAGAATAATTTCTGTTTGTTTTAAGTTTTAGTGTTGTTCCTTACTTTCAGCTATAAAAAAACTTGTTTTTTTTTTATTTAATTTTTGAACGTTTTTGAATTAATGCAGGTTTTGATATTGGCTCACCATACATGAATAATTAAAACAAAATTTGCATATTAATTTTACTTTTATTTGGTTAAATGGCTTTCTTGAAACTTGTTTAATTTTATTTACGAACGTTTTTATTAGTAATAAATATACGTAACTTTTGAATTAACTTACGTAATCAGTCAATCAATCAATTTATTAATACTAAAAACAAAACAATTACAAACGTAAAGTTTATACACGCCCAAGAAGCTCAGATTGTAAATGGCCAACAAAACAAAATAAGACGCTATTACAAAGCACACACACACACACAAAAAAAAAAAAAAAAAAAAAAAAAAAAAAACTGGATCAAGAGACATTTATGAAAATAGGAGAATTAACAGGGAACTTCACAAATAACTGGAAAAAAAATATATAAACAAAGAAAAGAGATTGAAAATTAGGATTAAAAAAAAAAAAAATTACAATCAGAAAAATATATTGAATGAAAAAAAGACATAAATTTGGATGGAATGCAAAAATAAAAAAAAAAATAAAAAAAAGGGGGAAAAAATACTATACTGGAAAGACCCGGTGAGAAACCGCCTTTGAAGAAAGAGATAGAGGGACATCAGGAGGGATGGAGTTCCATAGTAAAATAGACTGATAAACAGGAGACCTCTGACCTGCTGTTGATGATCGTTTAGGTAAAATGAATCTGCAATAAGAGCTACGTAAAAAAGAAGAGTACCTACCTGAGCCTGACAGAAAGAAAAACTGCTGCAGAGATGGTGGAAGTGTACCTAGAAAAGCAGAATGTGCTAAATAAAGGTAACTTTTACCCACAATACGATCCAGCGGAGCTATTCCGGTATCATTATAAAGATCAGAGGAAGGGTAAAAACGAGGTAGCAGAAAAGTAGCCTTCACTGCCCTATTTTGGGCTCTTTGAAGTGAGCAGAGAAGAGATTTATTTGAACTACCCCAGACAGAACAGCAATAAGAAAGGTAAGGAAAAATAAAAGCATAATAAAGAGAAAGCATAACATCTGGGGGAAGAAATGAGTTAACCCTGTATAACATTGAAGATTGGCGGAGGACAAGGGAATGGGTATGAGTTATATGGGGTTTAAAAGAAAGAAAACAGTCAAGATACACACCAAGAAATTTCACTATAGTAGCTTGCAGTATAATATCATTCTTACAAGTCAGGATGGTTGGCTCCCTTGTGTCTCTCATACAATAAGGGGTCCTAAATTGTACAATGTCACTTTTTTGGCTGTTGAGAGTCATACCATTTGACCAGCACCAATCTTTTACTTTATCAAGAAGACCTTGAGCTAGGGAAGTGGCAGATGGCAGGTCCACTGCAGCAATGAAAAAGTTACTGTCATCAGCAAAAAGAATAGGGTGCACAAGAGGATGAAAACCATCAACAAGATCATTAATATAAATTAAAAACAAAAGTGGTCCAAGCACAGAGCCCTGTGGGACACCTTTCAAAATAGGCAAGGAAGAGGAAGAAGTACCATTAACCAAAACATACTGAGATCTCCCTGAGAGGTAAGACCTAAACCATTCAAGTGGGTCTCCATGCACTCCAAATGAAGATAATTTAGACAAAAGAACAGAGTGAACAACCATATCAAATGCCTTTGAAAAGTCAAGAAATAGACCCAAAACACACAAGCCCTTGTCAAGGTTAACATGCACAAACTTTGTTGCATCTGAAAGTGCATGCAAGGTAGAAAAACTTGGACGAAAGCCATACTGATGGTTAGTTATGAGAGAAATTCCTGCAGTCGTATTAGTACTAAATACAAATGAAGAGATTCTACAATACACTACTTTTTCAACAGCCTTAGAGATTACAGGAAGGAGAGAAATAGGTCTATAGTTTGAAATTAGAGATGAATCACCTTTTTTAAACAAAGGTACAACATTAGCAACCTTAAATAAATGAGGAAAAATACCAGAAGAAAGAGAGAGGTTAGTTATGTGTGAGATGGGGTTAGAAACAAACTGACCAATTTTTTTAAGAACATTACAGCTCAAACCAAAACCATCAATTGAACGGCTACTTGAAAGCTGAGAAATAATGTTAGAAATTTTAGTATCACTGCATGGGAAAAGGAAAAATGGCTTTTCTGCTAAGGGAAAACTACTTACTCTGCTTAAGGGTGGATTAGGAACTGAAGGAAGTGAGGTGAAATACAAATTGAAGGTGCTTGCTGAAGAATTTTTGTCCACGAAAGACCCATCAGCTTTCCTGTAGCAACAAGGGGGGACTGTTTGAATTTCTTGCGGGAAAGAGCTTCATTAACTACAGTCCAAACCTTTTGCAAATTCTCCTTACACTCATTAATTCGACGCAAAAAATAGAGCTTTTTGGCTGCACGTACTGAAGAAGTAAGCACATTTTTATAAAGTTTATACTTCAAAAGTTTATACTTCCAGAAGATAATCATATTAATTACCTAGGTCTCATGCTTGACCAAAAACTTAATTTCAACCTCCACATCTCAAACACAATAAAAAAATGCTATAGAAAAGCAAATATACTAAAAAGACTTCTTTCCACACCCTGGGGTTGTAAGGAGAAAACCTTACTCCAGTTTTATAAATCACATATAAGACCCCATATTGATTATGGGCTCATTGTCTATGGTGCATGTGCAAAGACCCAGATGCAAAAAATTGAAACAACACAAAATGATATAATACGTCTCATATTTGGTCTTAGGAAACCCACAAGCACCAAGTTTCTGCTTATGGAGAGTGGATTAACAACAATAAGGGAGAGACGTAGCTTTCTCTTGACAAAACATCTTACAAAAATTGAATCAAATAGCTCACACACATTACATAATTGGTTAAGAAATCCAGCCATGTATAGAGGTATTGCAGATGAGTATGCCAATATTCAAAAGAAGTTCCCTGTACCAGCAAATTCTATTGCACCTACTTTCCCCCAATCCCCTCCATGGAATTGGTCATTTCCCATAATAAATACTGAATTTTCAAAATGGAATAAAGATTTAACCCCCATTGCTTTTGTCCAGAAAAAATTTGCAGAACTTAATACAATTACCTATAAAAATCACTTCCAAACATTTGTTGATGGGTCAAAAATCAATGAGAAGGTTGCAAGTGGTGTTTTCCTTCCTCACCTGAAAATTGCAATGGGTGAGAGATTATTTAATAATTTATCTATAATGTCTGCTGAGTTAAATGCCATAATCATGGCATTAGAACACCTTAAGCAAAACCAACCTTTGATTGCAAATTCGAATAATATTATCATCTATTCCGACTCTTTATCAAGCCTTGAGTTGCTGGCCTCAGCTCCACAATATAAGTTGGACATCGACACTTATCATTGTCTCAGTATTTTTGATAATCTTGCTTCAAGTGGCATAAAAACTTATTTCCAGTATATTCCTAGCCACTCTGGCATAAGTGGTAATCATCAGGTTGATGAAATAGCTAAAAATGCTATAAATATTGACCAGCCAAGTGGGAGACCAATCCCAATTAGAGATATTTTCCGATGGAGGCTATCAGATATTAATTTTAATAAGATTAATCCTATCCTTTCCCCTTTCCCAATAAGTATCTTTCTAAAATCTACCATAGAATTCGTTCTGGAACAAATGGACTAAATTTCCTTGCATTCTCATGTAAGCTTTCTAATTCAAGTGGTTCAATTCCCCTGTCCCCTCTTTGCAGGCATTGTAATATGAATAATGAAACAATTGACCATTGCCTATTTGAATGTAATATGCTGACGTCTGCACAACATACCTTGCTTTGTAAACTGTTAAAATACTTCAAAAACCACAAAATCTCACTATCAGCCAAGAGCTTAGCCAACTATACCTGCACACAGAGCACAGAAATCGATATCTATCATCTTATATTTGAACTCCTTGAGTCAAAAGATCTACTGAAAGATATCTGAGAATATCTAATAAATAAGAGACAACCAAGACAGTAGCTCTGTAGCCCACAGAGTGAAGCAAAAAAGAAGAGGGCTAAATAGTACCAACTGAATAGCCCGCCTGCTGTGAATTAGAAGAAGAATTCAAAAGATCATCCTGTGTCGTACTTTTACATGCAGCCTTGAACAGAGATGCCTTCATATGTGTAGCATTGATCAGACCTCTAGACATCCATGGACATTTGGGTATGGAATTCCTTGGCCTCTTTCTAAGAGGAAAATGCTTATCCAACAGTGCTCCCATACGACAAAAAATAAGTTTGTTGCACAATCAACATCAATAGCTTCAAGAACACTAGACCAGTCATTACTCTGAAGACTATATATTAAATTAGAAATTTCTTTATCTGTGGAAGTTCTAAAAGAAGACTCACCCTGCTCATCCACAGCAATCTCAGTTTGAGGCACAAAAAGTGAAACATAAATAGGGAAGTGATCAGAAAGATCAGTGAAAACAAGACCAGAAGTAAACTTCAAATTAGAAGAATGAGAAATGAAAATATTGTCTATTAAAGTGGCAGAATTTCTAGTAGGGTCAACACGAGAAGGAAAAAAAATTGAAGGAAGTAGACCAGAAGAAGAAAGCACATCAAAGAGATGGTCACATTCATCACTTGATCCAATATTTAACATATTACAATTAAAATCTCCCAAAACACAAATACGTTTTTTAGAGAAAGACCCCACACAAGAAAGCTGATCAAGCAAATTGCAGAACAAATGTGTGGGAAAAGGAGGGGGATTATAAAACAAACAAACAGTATCTCATGCAAACTGGTTTTTCAGATCAATAACAAGAGAATAAACTGTCCTACTATTTGACACTACTGATGTAAACAAGGATTCAAGGTCAGACCTTCTAAACTCAATATCAGACTTTATAAATACAGAAATACCCCCTGAGCACTTTGTTACCATTCTGGGGATATGGACAGCAACATAACCATGCATATCATAGGCTGTAAAATTTTCACCATCAGATAACCATGTTTCTGTTAAACCTATATCAAGAGGGCAAGAATT
The DNA here is from genome assembly GCA_027921565.1 of Artemia sinica. Lineage (NCBI taxonomy): Eukaryota > Metazoa > Arthropoda > Branchiopoda > Anostraca > Artemiidae > Artemia > Artemia sinica. The sequence continues at coordinate 49,979,060 of CM051264.1, forward strand.
ATCAGACCACAAATACGATTTCAGACTATCCCACTTATCTCTTATCCCACGCACATTCAAAAAAATACATTGAAGCTACTATTTAAAGACAGTGAGGGTATAATTTTATCACAGTAATTAATGGTAGTGTGATAATTGCAGCTAGAATTAACCATAGATTCAAGGAGAGGGTCAAGCGTGTGAGTCTCTTGTTTACCAGCCCTACTTGGTTGATCAAATATAACTGAATTAAGAATAGAAGAATTCCAAAGAAAAGAGAAATCACCCATAATTATCACACATAGAAATATAAGTGGGATGGCACAAATTATCCAAAGTATAATGTGACACCAGTTGCTATTACATGAGCTGCAAGTGTGCTGGACTGACAAAAAAATAATAGAAATTAGGCTACATGAAGGTGAGAGGATCACAAAAAGCATAAAGAGATATCAGTAGAATGGCTCATTTTATTCAAAGTATTGGCCCAATTTATAATGTGGGACCAGTAAATTATGTAAGCTGTAAGTATGCTGACACGAAAAAAAATATAATAGTAGTCAGCCTACCTGAAGGTGATAGGATCACAGACAAATATAAATGAATATCAATGGAATGACACATATTATTCCAAATATTAGCCGAAAGTATAATATGGGTAGTAAGAAATTATGAGAGCTGCATATATACTGAAATGACAAAAATATGATAGAATTCAGGGTACACAAGGGTGATAGGATCAAAAACAAAGATAAAGAAATATCAATGAGATGGCATATATTATTCAAAATATTGACCAAAAGTATAATATGGGACCAGTCAAAATTATGTGAGTTGCATGTGTGCTGACATGAGAAAAATATGATAGAATCCAGGCTACTGGAAGGCAATAGGATCACTAACCTAGATAAGGAAATAATAGTGGCATGGCACATATTCATCAAAATATTGGCCCCAAGTATAATGTGGAACCAGTCAAGATTATATGAGCTGCAATTATGCTGAAATGACAAAAATATGAAAGAAATCAGCCTGCATAAAGGTGATAGGATCACAAACAAACATAAAAAAAAATAACAGTGGGATAACATATATGATTCATAATATTTGCCCAAAATGCAATGTGGGACCAGTGAAAATTATGTGAGCTGCAAGTCTGCTGACATGACAAAAACATTATAGAAGCCAAGCTACATGATGGTGAAAGGATCATAAACAAACATAAAGAAAAATCAGTGGGAAGGCACATATTATTATAATTATTAGCACAAACTATAATGTGTGACCAGTTGATATTATGGGGGTTACAAGTATAATGACATGACAAGAATATAATGTAAATCAGACAACATGAAGGTGACAGAATCACAAACAAACATAAAGAAATATTAGTGGGAAGGGACATATCATCCAAACTATTGGCCCAAAGTGTAATATGGTACCAGCCAAAATTATGTGAGGACAGTAAAGAATAATAGAGGAATATTTTAAGAACAGCAAGTAAATTCCTACAGAAACAATGCAATATATATAACAAAATAAATCTAAATCCATCACTTTAATTTTTCTGCATTTTTAGCACATAAATCAATTTCATTCTGATTATTAAACTTAACCACTCTTCCAGATTGGGTTTTATACAGGATATCACCTTTACTCGACCAAACATTACGTAAGCCAAGCTTTGACTTGGCATATGAAAGAAGTTGTAAGCGTGGTTTTGTAAGCGTCTCAGAAAATAGAATCCCTGATCCTTTCAAATCCTTCTTTTGTCTGGGAAGCAGTTGACAAACTCGTAAGTTGCAAAATTCAACAACTATGGGTCTGGGTTTTGTAGATGGTTTGCCAATTCTTTTGGCTGATACAACATCAGACTGAATAATTGGTATGCCAGGAAATTTCCCAGCACATAGTGACAAGAATTGACTTTCAGTGTTTTCAATGGAGGCATCCTCTTTCACCCCAAGGACAATAATTTGGTTGCTCAAAGCCTGCTGTTCAAAACGGTCATTTAATCTTGCCAGGTTGGACTGGATAGGCTGGAAAGAGTTTTTAAGGTCTATCATGGATGACTCTAAAGTAGCCAATGAGGATTCAACAGAAAATATGCGTCTGTTATAGCTTTCAAGGGTTTTATCCACTAGATTACTAAGATCTAGGTTGAGGCCAGCATACACCTCCTGCTTGATTGCATCCAGCTTATCTGAAGAGATAGTGACATTATGTTGCATGAATGTCTGTTCCTCTTTCATTTTAACCACTGCCTCATCTACCTGGGAAGAGATCTTAGCTAATATAAGGTCATCAAGTAACCCTTTCACTGAAGATTTAAGGTTGTCAGGTTGTAGTGAATCTGCTAGCATCTTATGCTTGATTTTTATGCTATTTATGTGGTTAATGAGCAGCTGTCAGACTTTAGTTCACGAGGTGGCTTGAGTTGACTTTTCATTTCTTATCTGAAGTAAACAACAAAACAGGAACAGAATAAGCAGTGGTATAAGACAGTTTGGGTATAAGGCAGGATATAGTCCACAATCAAGTAACAAATTTCAAATACCAAAGCAGGGGATTGTGAAATTTGAAGAATAGAAAGCAATCAGCAAAAAACATCAAGCATCAACAGTAGCAGTGGCATAAACCCAAGGATTGGTTACTGTAGTCAAATTACAAGTTAAAATTGGTATAGGTCTCACCTGATGAGTCCCCTATTACACCCCTCTTACAGGGGCTGCTAAGTGTGCCTGCCTTTACCCACTGGTAGGCAGGCAGAACCAGTACTTCAGGACGCTTAAAGTGTTGCTAGTTATGCCAGAAAACCTCAAATTTATCCACGTCTTTTTAATTTTCAAATTTCAAAGCTCCTATCTTCAAAGCTTCATTTTCAAAGCTCCTAGTTCATTTTCAAAGCAATTTTCAAAGCTCCTATCATTTTATGAATCACTAATTAGACACTAAGTAATGAACTTCTATATTCATAGATTTTTAATACATATATTGGGGGGTTTGCCCCCTAGTCAATACCTTGCTCTTTAAGCTAAAGTTCGAATTTTGTTCCAGTTCTTTAAAAATGACCCCTTAATCACAGAGGCCATTAATTAGAATAAATAGCTCTTATGAAAGTACTAAAAAATCTTTGGCTTAAAGAGCGAGGTATTGACTAGGGGGTGAACCCAATCGTATACGTAATATTTTCTGTTCGTTTTAAGTTTTGATGTTGCTCCTTATTTTCAGTTGAAAAACTTTTTTTTTATTTAATTTCTGATCTTTTTCTTTAATAATGATGGGAAATCCAGCGCCCCCCTCATAGAAATGTCCCTTTCCCCATGAAAACTTCCTTCATGGAAAGATCCTCCCATATAACCCCGACCCACCCAGCCCCCAGAAAAATCCCCCCTGAAAACGTCTGTATACTTCCGAATAACCAATACTATATGTTAGCATTGGGTAAAGTTCATAACTTTCAGCCCTCCCCCCAGGGACTTCAGCGGATTAAGTCATCCTAAAAGACATAGTTATCATATTTTCGACCATGCTGAACAAAATGGCTATCTCAAAATTTTGACTGGGTGACTTTGGGGAAAAAATGAGTGTGGGAGGGGGCCTAGTTGCCCTCCATTTTTTTTGGTCACTTAAAAAGGGCACTAGAATTTTTAATTTCCGTTCCAATGAGCCCTCCCACGGTAGTCTAGGACCAACGGGTCGATATGATCACCCCTGGAAAAAAAAAAACAACAAAAAAACAAATAATTATGCATCTGTGATCTTTCTTCTGCCAAAAAATGCAAAATTCCACATTTTTGTAGATAGGTGCTTGAAACCTCTACAGTAGGGTTCTCTTATACGCTGAATATGATGGTGTGATTTTCATTAGGGTTCTATAACTTTTAGGGGGTCTTTCCCCCTTTTTTCGAAAATCAGCCAAATTTTCTCAGGCGCGTAACTTTTGATTAGTAAGACTAAACTTGATGAAACTTATATACTTGAAATCAGCATTAAAATCTGATTCTTTTGATGTATCTATTGGTATCAAAATTCCGTTTTTTTAGAGTTTTGGTTACCATTGAGCTGGGTTGCTCCTTACTTACAGTTTGTTACCACAAACTGTTTGAAAGTGAAATAAAACAGTAGGTTGGAAAAAATGTCTTAGACTCACAATTTGAGGCAATAATCCACAATTTAAATTTCACAACAACACATGGGTTTGTTGATCAACATGACTGATCAAAAGTTTGAAAAGATATTAAAAAAAAAAAAAAAATTAAATTAACAGTTTAGCCTACAACATAATTTAGCTTCAATAAAATTTAATGTATCACTTAATGCCATTTTAATGCTCTTTCATAATTTGATAATTGCTTCTGGGGCAAATTCCATTTGTAACCCTTAAAGGACTGAAAGAGCTTAAAACAGCCCATAGTAACCAAAAGTTTAAAAGCATTTTTCTAAAAAAAAAACTAGTGAGAAAAAATTGCCAATTGTAGCTGATTGAGGAATGGTGATTATCATTATCCTTAGTCCAAATGGTAAAATGTTATTTAGAAAAAAAAATTTCTAGAAATTTATAAAAAAGAGCTAGAAACCCCTCAAAAATGTAATTTCTTTGTAATATTTTACTATATAAGACTAAGAAAATAATAATTAGGCTACCATTATTGAATCAGTTGCAAATGGCAGTTTTTTTCTCACTAGTCAGTTTTTTAAGATTGTTTTTAAACTTTTGGCAATTATACATAACTCCAAGGTTGTATAATCAGATTCATACACATCACAATGACTTTTTTTCTTGGATTTCCCAGGCTTGGATTTCCCAACTACATCAGACTAAGTGGATGTGGGTTGTTGGACTCTGTTAAGACTATGGATCAGGTTTGGACTCTCTTTTAAAAAACCAACAGAGAGAAAAATCTCAATAAAAAAAAAGATCAAAAAGAAAAAAAGAGTAAAAAGATCTTTCAGTCTCTTTTAAATGTGGTGAAGGCCATTTGTCTTTGTCATTCCAGCATCTACAAGTTTGTTTTAGCTGAATTCCCATGTATATTAAAGCTAAGCACATAGTATTATTGTTAAGCCATTTGACAACAGTAATTCTATATGACATTGGTTGACCCCTTTCCTTTTTCTTGAATTTGCCATCTTAGAGTAGAGGGCAACCTTTCAGTTGTACCTTGTTTAGTGTTCCAACAGATGGAAAACCTTTTGGTTTGAGTAAACTCATCAGTCTTAGCAAACAAACATACAACAGGTACTAATATAAATCTTAAAATAAGTAAAACTGACATAGAATATGCAAATCAAGCTTAAAACTAGGGTGGATCTAGAGAAAAATCTAGGGGGGGGATAATGTGACATGGGTGACAAGAAGTAAAATCTTGGGGGGGGGCAATGTGACAAGGGTGCCAATAATTGACCAAATTGACAAATTTATTTTAAAGAAAGTGTAAAAACAGAAAAAAAAACAAGGGTGCCAGAAAAAATCTTGGGAATCCCCTCTTGACCTGCCAGTGCTTAAAACAACCAAAATTTTTTTACTATTAAAGAATAAATCAGACCAAAATTAACAAAAATTAAATAAACAAACATACAGCAGGTACTAATATAAATGAATAAATATATCTTAAAACAAGTAAAACTTAAATTGAATATGCAAATAAAATAAAAACGAACAAAAATCACTATAAATAAGAGTTTAGCTACTGCCCCATTCCTTATCTGTAAACGTCTAAAGCCTTTAAACAACTTATCAAACTCTTGCTTCCCAGGTTTTTAGCTTTGTTATTGCTACAGGAGTGAAGAAATCATTTTTTTTCCATCAAACATCTGTGTCCCCATCTTGTCAGTAATTTGAGGGTACCTTGTAGCCTTTTCCCATGCATACAATAGTAGGGAACCTTCATCACACCCAACTGTACAATGATGCTCACAAAAACCTTTAGCTCCTCAAGAGTGAGATAAAGATTAATTCCTTCAGTTTGATGTTGAAATATATTGGTTTTCTCAACAATGAGTGCAAGAACCTGATCATAATTTTTTTTTGGAAATACTGGAAATATTGTTCCAAGATATCTGGAACTGAGTGATGCACTCCCTTCCAAATGATATCTTTCTTCTCTATCTTAACCTTTCTTCATTTATATTATTTTCCACTTTTTTTCTTTTGTGTTTTTTTTTTTGTTTAATCTGGCTGGAATTTGGCCTTTTGTCTAAAATGTTGGCTGTAACCTCTTCACTGGTTTTAATGCGATTCAGTTTTAAAAGGATGGAACCATGGGTTAGTGTAGGTGGCAATTTAGTTTCATGGTCATCAATAAACTCCAAAGCTGAAAAGTCTGGATCTTCAATGCTGTCTTCATCACCACAAGAAAATTCGGACAACACCTTGTCTGGAAATTCAAACATATACTTGATGGCTTCAGCTGCATCAATTCTCATATTTTTCGATTTCTTTCTGAGTCTCTCATATGACTGTGTCATTTAAAAAGAAGAAAAATTCAAATCAAACAGTTTGTGTAACAAACTGGAAGTAAAGAGCAGCTAAAACCAATAGATACATCAAAAGAATTGGCTTTTTATCCTTATTAAATAAATAAAAAAACAAGTTTTTTTAACTGAAAGTAAGGAACGACGCTAAAATTTAAAACAGACAGAAATTATTCCATATATGAAAGGGGCTGTCCCCTCCTCAACGCCTCACTCTTTACGCTAAAGTTTTTTATTGTTCAAAAACACAAGAGTTGTGAGAAAGTCAAAATTTAGGTTAAATAGTGAGGCATTGAGGAGGGGACAGCCCCTTTCATATACGGAATAATTTCTGTTTGTTTTAAGTTTTAACGTCATTCCTTACTTTCAGTTAAAAAAAAACCTGTTTTTTTATTTAATTTTTGAACGCTCACCGTACATGAATTGTTAAAACAAAATTTGCATATTAATTTTACTTTTATTTGGTTAAATGGCTTTCTCAAAACTTGTTTAATTTTATTAACAAACGTTTCTATTAGTAATAAATATACATAACTTACGAATTAACTTATGGAACGAACTTCTATATTCATAGATTTTTAATATGTATATTAGAGGGTTCGCCCCTAGTCAATACCTTGCTCTTTAAGCTAAAGTTCGAATTTTGTTCCAATTCTTTAAAAATGACCCCTTAATCACAAAGACCGTTAATTAGAATAAATAGCTCTTATGAAAGTACTAAAAAATCTTTGGCTTAAAGAGCAAGGTATTGACTAGGGGGTGAACCCAATCATACATATAATATTTTCTGTTCGTTTTAAGTTTTGATGTTGCTCCTTACTTTCAGTTGAAAAACTTGTTTTTTTTTTAATTTCTGATCTTTTTTTAATAATGCTGGGAAATCCGGCGCCCCCTTCATAGCAATGTCCCTTCCCCATGAAAACTCCTCCATGGAAAGATCCTCCCATATAACCCCCGAAACCCTCCCCCCCTCCCACCTACCAGAAAAAATCCCCCCTGAAAACGTCTGTATACTTCCCAATACCCAATACTATATGTTAACATTGCTTAAAGTTAATAGCTTTCATCCGCCCCGGGGACTTTGGGGGATTAAGTCATCCTAAAAGACATAGTTATCATATTTTCGACCATGCTGAAAAAATGGCTATCTTAAAATTTTGATCGGGTGACTTTGGGGAAAAAAAATGAGCGTGGAAGGGGGCCTAGTTGCCCTCCATTTTTTTGGTCACTTAAAAAGGGCACTATAACTTTTAATTTCCGTTCCAATGAGCCCTCCCAAGATATTCTAGGACCACTGGGTCGATACGATCACCCCTGGGGAAAAAAACAACAAAAAAACAAATAAACACGCATCCCTGATATTTCTTCTGGCAAAAAATGCAAAATTCCACATTTTTGTAGATAGGCACTTGAAACCTCTACAGTATGGTTACCTGATACGCTGAATATGATGGTGTGATTTTTATTAAGGTTCTATAACTTTTAGGGGGTCTTTCCCCTTTTTTTCTAAAATCAGGCAAATTTTCTCTGGCGCATAACTTTTGAAGGGTAAGACTAAACTTGATGAAACTTATATATTTGAAATCATTATTAAAATCTTATTCTTTTGATGTATCTATTTGTATCAAAATTCCGTTTTTAGAGTTTTGGTTACCATTGAGCTGGGTCGCTCCTTACTTACAGTTTGCTACCGCAAACTGTTTGATTCCAAATATACAAAATACATTAAGTTTAAATGTTGCCCATCAAAAGTTATGAGCCCGAGAAAATTTGCATATTTTTAGAAAAAGGGGGGAAACATCCTCAAAACCTCAAAAAGTCAAGAAATCTTTGTAAAAATTGCACCATCAGATTCAGCATATCAGAGAACCCTATTGAAAAGGTTTCAAGATTCCATCTGCAAAACTTGTTGTTTTTTTTTTTACCAGAAAAAAGATCATGGATGTGTGTTTATTTTATTATTATTTTCGTTCTTCCCAGAGGTGATTGTATCAGACCAATGGTCCTAGAAGATTGGGAGAGGGCTCCACCTAGTGGAAATCAAAAGTTTGAGTGCCCTTATTAAGTGACCAAAAAGAATGGAGGGCAACTAGCCCCCTCCCATGCCCCTTTCCCTCCAAAGTCATCCAATCAAAATTTTTAAATAACCATTTTGTTCAGTATATTGAAAGGTCCAATAAATATGCCTCTGGGAATGACATGACCCCCACACCCTCCAGGGAAAGAATTGTAATGTTTGAAATTTTGCACATTATTTACAAATGCGTAATATTTGTTATTGGGACGAATACAGACATTTTTAAGGGGTGGGGGTATTTTCCATAAGGAGAGATTTCCATGAGGAGGAAGGTTTCTAGGGTGAAATTTCTAGGGGAAATTCTTCAGAATTCCCAAACAAAGTATCTTTATTTGTCTAACTATATCTTTGGCAACTCAATTTCACACGTGGAGGTGATCTTTGGGAACTGTCCAGGAGGAATTTTCAGCAGGGTTAGAATTGTCTGTGGGGGATTTTCACAGGAGAAATTTTCTGCAGGAGAAACTTTCCATTAGGGACAATTTTTAATAAAAAATTTCCATGGAGTGGAGAGGGATTTCTGGCAGGATTTGAAAAACAATCCGAACTTAAATAGATAATAAGTGTTCTTTTCAAATAAAAGTAGGCCGAGGAAAACTTTTCTAGATGAAATTGTCTGCAGGATATAAGAGGGAATTTACAGCAAGAATGGAATTGTCCAGGAAATTTTATGCAGGAGGAAATCCCCTTGGAGTTTTTTTTTATGGAGGGGGGGGGAGGTTCTCAGCATTATTTGAAAGAGCATCAGAAAATAAATAAAAATAATTGTTGTCAACTAAAAGTAACTAGCAACATCAAAAATTAAAACAAACAGAAATTATTCCAAATATGAGATATGCTTCCCTCTCTCCTGAATCTCTCATTCTTTATGCTAAAATTTTACTTTTTGTCCCAATCCTTTAAGAATTACTCCTGAAACACAAGTGTCATTTGATTGAAATAAGGAGTTTTCTTAAAGTACTAAAAAAACTTTACAAAAAAAATTGCTGAATTAATATAATTTGTAATTTCTCTTATTTGCCCTGTAAAAACCCACATCTAAGAAAAAAGTGACAGAATTCACAGATGTATAAGTTAATAAGTTTATCAGATTCCATATTATTAAATCTGTGTGGGCAGAATAGATGACTTTGAAATATTAATAGTAGACCCTGAAGCTGCGCTGAAATAAAATTCAGTGGCAGCAGACACAATTATGCTGGCAGCAGCATGCTGCCAGCAGTGCTGAAATCTTTTTGGCAGCAATAAGTCGTATGCTGTCAATTTATCAGCATTTGTTATATTTAAAAAAAAAAAATTGGCTACTTTTAAAAAGTTTTGAAAACTAAATTGGTATCAGTTTTTATCATTATTCAGTCCACAATTCCTTTTTAGCTTCATTACTATGACTGAACATCAGACAAAATAAGGACAAGATATTAATCTTAACTTCTCACAAACATTCTTTTAACTCAAATGATCAATAGCAAGACCTTAAAATGTTTGACGTTTGAATTAATCCAACAAAAAAGGAATTTAAAATTTAATTTAAATTAAGCTCTGAAGTATGAATTAGACAAATGTACTTGCACCATATATCCATGGCTAATTTATGAAACCTTGATGGAATCTGAAGTTTATGTCTTACTTCATGTCTGAATTTCCTGGTCTTGTAACCTGCATTCCAGTATTTGGACTACCCTACCCCTCACTATCTATGCTGTTGAAGCTATTGTTTCTCATTGCTTCAAGATCAAATCTTCGCACTTAAGGGTGATATAATAAAAGTTTAAAAATTAAACATTTCGACCAACTCCTTTGAGAATGAAAGAGCTTATTTATTCTCCTTCCCATCTCAGCAATTAAGGTACTGCAGTTGTGGGTGTACTTGAACATGGTGGGTCAAAGTTTCAAAGTGTGGGTCAATGATCAAAGTTTTCCTTTAGTGTATAGGATTTAATATTAGTTTTTCTTCTTTTTTTTACATAGCCAATTTTCTGAAAACTTAGCATGTCATTCTTTAAGAACAGTTTGTTCCCAGGTGTTAAAAGGAAAAGAAGCAACACTTAGTAAAGTAAAGCATTATATATTATTAAATTTTTAATTCTGGCCTTAAATTTCAGTGCTTCATTTGAATTAAGTTTTAAATTCCCTATTTTGTCAATTTAGTGGAGGAAAAATACGGTTTGACCTCGGGGAAATTGCAACAGAATTTTTTTTTTTTACACCAAAATGTTCAGAAAAATCAGCTTAATCACACAAAAAAAAATCCCCCCGAATACCCCTTGCACAACTATCCGAAATCTCCCTTGAAGGGGTAAAACGAGGGGGGAAATCGGAATTTCTATTTGGACGTATTTCTAGGTTTAAATGGTCGTTTTCTATCAAATCAAGCATGAAGAATCCGAATCCGACGTCAAAAATCAAGTTTTCCGTACCCCAGTGTCAATTTTCACCTTCACGGAAGGGGGGGGGGGTAAAGTATGCAGATCATTATTTGCCGGATTTTGTGGCTGAAGGATCATTTTGTATCTAATAAAGTACCGTATTGCCAAAAATGAGGTTAAAAAGCAGCTTTTTTACTATTTACCTCGTTTCCACCTCTAAGGGGCCTGTATACACGAGTTGATAAGTATAATATCTTGAAAACTCAGGTAACTCAGGTAAATTGAAAACTCGGGTAAATTAATCACAAGAACATTTTGATTTTAAAGCACTACCTAAAGCTAATTCTTCTTCCTGCTCGTCTTCGTTATCATCCTCATCTTGTCTTGGTGCAGTGTTAGTGCATAACGCCCCTTCACACTCCCCGCAGGCAAATCTGCAGGGCAAACCATTCCGACGGCAGTTGCATCTGAGCAACTCGCACCCGCTGGTGCACTGGCACCGCACCATCTTCAGTAGGTTCTCTGGTGCTGCTGAAGCATCTGTCATAATGGGAAGATACATATTCCGTGACGAAGAAAGGCGCCAGCCTCACTCTTCAGGCTTTAGCGAATTTGACATGTCTTGTTACGAATTTGAATTTGACATGTCGTCTGACATGTTATTTGAAAATAGCACCTGTAAAAGTGATACTCTGTAGCAGCCAAAGTCGGCGGAAGCCGCTCTGCCTGAACAAAAGCATTTGCACTTGCAACCTGCATTGTAAATAATCGCACCCAGACATCCTTCAGGGCCTTCTCATTGCTTTTTCCTTTGTATATGCAGAGCAAAGCTTTCTCTCCAGCTTCGGCAACCTTCTGGTGGTTGGATCCTGGTGTCATGAAGATCTTGCAAATATCCTTAAAAATCCCATCTTTAAGAGACAAGGAAACTACTGTTGGTTTCCCTATGCTGTGAAGTCTAGATGTTGTATTGCAGCCAGACATTGCATGGCAGACGAGTAGATTTTCTGCTGCTTCGGTTCCTAGTTTGTTCTTGATCCTTTTTATGTCGTACACTCGTCCGTTCTTTCCATGTGTGTCTGTCAGCATAAAGATATCACATGTATCAAACTTGGCACGGTACAGCAGAAGGACTAATAGGTCGGTATCATTTCCAATCAAAGTGGTCAATGACGTTTCAGCGCAACTGACTGTAGTTTGTACAACTAAGACATCAGCATCATCCTGAGCATGTAGAACTTTGCATCCTGAGTTCCTCAGCCTCTCAGTAAGTAGGTTAATGAAGCGTTGTTTATTTTTGGGATTTCTCAGAAATTACTCTTTACTTTTGACGATCTTCATGTTAGGAGAGAATTCAATCATTGCACATGACAAACCTTTGGTTCTATCAGCTGTGTGCAATTTTTGGTTGTCGGTGTATCAGTGTAAGAGTCAAAAACTACTGCTGCCTGGCCGAAATGTCTTGTGACATAATCTACGTAAGATCCTGCCACCTCAGAATATGTGGATCTGGCAGTCCACGGGATCTTAGGGACTAGCCAGCCTCCATCTAAAATTCTCTGGGAGAATGGCAATGTCATTGGACCCTCAAAGTCCCTCAATTTTCATCAGTGCATTTGTTAGAGAGGCTTTGTCAGCTGTCCTCATCACCTCAAACAAACTAAAGAGCAGTGGTGGAAAAGTACAGAGCTCAAACGACAGAACCTCATTCAAGTCAGAACCACTGGTACTAGCCACTGCAACTAGACGTTGAAAGATTAGATTAGGGTCGACCATTACCCTCTTGCTATCTATCACCACAGATGACTTCTCAGCCATAGTTACAGCTTTCTCCTTTCTCCTGAAAACATATTTGTCAATGTCTTTTGCTTCCATATCCTTCAGAATCGTTTCTCCCACAGATTTGGCATCGTCTGCGTTTACAAATGATGAAGCGCGGACACCAGTAACCATGTTCAACAGCTGTGATTCCTTCCTGAAGGGTTCTAGGGGCTCAATGTATCGAAATATCTTTTCAATGTCTGCCATATCTTTAGCTCTCCTCGGAGATATCGCTTCTGCGTGGTTTTCAATAGTCAACTCCACGAGGCCAGTCAGTTTGTGCATGCGTTCGTTAACTAGAACCAAAGTAGGCATAGCAAATGTCCAAATTGTCCGCTGTAATTCAGTCATGCCTCTACCTCTCGTCAGACCGCCACTCGTTTTCATACTTCTCACTAATGTATGTTCAATCGCCAAATCAGGAGAAAGTGCTGCCCAGTAGCTATCAGTTCTTCGGGTGAACAGGTACTCCTGTAACGTTCTGTACTGCTCTGGGTTGTCTTTCCTCAACTGAAACATCGACTGCACGAACAGCCAAGTAGACCTCATGTAAAGATTGTGGCCGGAAGCAGCAAAGTAAGGAAGCATTTCCAACAACGACTGTAGATAAAGCTCAAGGTTGCCACTTCATTCAGATCTCAGGTTCTTTCTCAGGATTCCGAGTAGGTCCAAATACTGAAGCCAAAGACGGGTAGTTCTAGATTCGGACAATCGTTCTTTTGCACTTTGAACTAATTCATAGATAAGCTCTGCTGCTTCCAACATCTGCGCTTCGTCGATGGCATCTCCTTTAAGGAGCAACTCATACGCCTGTTTTGCCTTTTCAAGGGGCTCTGGTACCATGTCATTGCCATCAAACGCTCTGTTACCAGTTCTGATGATAAAAGGTTCTTATAAAGGGCTATCTCCAACAGACCATGGCCTCGCACTGCACGAGAGACAGCTTTGCCTTGTACGTACTATGCCCAGTGTTAGGTGCGTATACTTGACTTAGGATTTCCAAAAGTGCCGAGTCAGCCATAAGGAAGCCAATGGCTCCTAGGAAACTCATGCGTGTGTGAAATCCACCCAGGACAACAATAGCATTTCTTAAAGCACTTGTGGCAGGCTCTGCATTGACGATACACTTCGCCTTCCAGTAAAGCGGTTGGTCAAAGGTAACTAGAGTTTTTCCAGCTTGATTAGCGCGCACGTTAGCATGCATAAGTGTAGAATAAACACAGGAGATATCGCTTGGGTTGTGGTTAATCATTGGCAAAAAACGAATGTTCGATTTTCCCGGATGTGGTAATTTTCGGTGTATTGACCATATAAAGGCCGTCCAGCTCATGTATGAACTTTTGAAAAAGCCAGAGATGCGCCAGAGCGTTTCAACCTCCCAATCATTGGCGTAAGTGTCACCATTTTTGTCAAGCACACAAAAGTCCTTGGTTGCGACTTGGCGGGTTTTTGGTAAGTGTAGAATGGCATGGTGCCGATTGACTTCATCTCATCTCCACTTACTTCTTTTCTTGGCACTGAAAGCTCCGTCGCCGGCAACTCAGGTGTAGACACTTCAATAAGACCCATTCCATGAAAGGTATTCAGGCCGTCGATAGTAGCAATATCATAATCGACGTTGTCTCCTACATACTGAAAAAAATGTGCTTTCTCTTTTGACTCTTCCAACAACGTTTGATTTACTGCTGCACATCTCTCAAATTTTTTTACCTCTGAGTACGAAGAGCAGAAGCCGAGATGGTGCAGTGTGTCAATTAAAAATCGGGATGAAAAATGGTGATGCAGCTGCGAAGCCAGTCCTATTTGTACAGGAGACATTAAACCCCGTGGTCTGCATGCGTGCATTATAGCCTGTCCAATAGAAGGTATTAGACGAGACGTGTCGACTCCTATCGATGAAAGTAGTAGACAAAGAGATGGGCACACGAAGTCCAAACACTTCTCTACTGACGATATTTCGTTAAGAAATTCGTAGGAATCCTTCCTTGTCGTAAGGGATTTGATTTCACTTCTTCTTATTCTTCCAACGACTTTGATGAGCTGATCCCTTTCTCCGTTTTCACTATCTGCTTTCACCTCTTGATGATATTCTCGTAATATCTTGTCAACCGTATCTCTAAATGTTACGAGTGTCTCTTTCCCGTTTGAATCGGACACAACCACTCGTTCGCCATACTCACTGACTAGCAAATCCTTGGCTTGACGAAAGTTGTAGGCCAAACTATCACAGTCAGTTTCAGAGAGAATATGAGCCATCTTTCTTAAAATGATCGTCAGAGGTACAGGTTCTTCACTGTTGGGATAACACCAAAGCGCTTCTTCGAGAGCGGCTTTCCTTGCACTATTGCATGGTCTTCCCTTCCGTTTCTTTGGTGGAGGTACGTCACTCACTTCTTCTTGACCACAGAATTTTTGTGGAATCTCTTTTCCTGTCCTGAAGTTTACTGAGCATATTTGATGATAAGCGGCATCCTCTGCATGAAGGTCAGAAGTCTTTGAATTTATGTGACCAAGCACTGTCGTGGCCCACTGATCGTTCCTGCTCTTACACATTTTACTAATCGAGCAGTCGAAGCTATGAGTTCGTACTGCATAAGTTTCAACGACTTTGCGACTTGCGAGCTTGCATAATTTCACTGCTTGACCACAGAATAGGCAATTCTTCGAAAAATCAAAGCTTGGAGCTTAAGATCTGGTCGGGTGAACTGCAACGGATCTTTCTGCTCAAGTTTCCTTTGAGAGTTCTTTTCTCTGTCGATCAGACGTCTGTCACAGAAGTTACGACGACACGCGGTGTGGACTTCATTTCCGGTCGTCACAGTCATGCTAGTACCTCTTTCTTTGCTTGCGTTATTCACGGCATCGGCTCCTTTCTCGGATAATATGGCAGTGTTTTCACCGGGTTTGATGCTTCTTTGGCATATTGGGTAGACCATGTTTTCTTCATTGACGGTTCTAGAAGAAAAAGAGACTTCTTAATTTATTTATTTCATTTATTTAATATACAAAAAAAAAAAAAAATTAATCCCCAACAGAGAGCAGAGCTCTTAAGGCTGGGTGTGTAAATAATGAGACATACACAAAACAGAACTTCTCATCATAATAATAATAATAGCAAAATTAACTTAATTAACAAAAAAACAATAACAAAGAAAATTTAGAAAACAAGGAATAAAAGAAAAGAAGGGAGAAAAGAAAAGCTAGACAGGAAAGAAATGCTGGGCAAGAGGGGCATGGGAGGCCGTCCCACCGTGGATCCAAACAAAAGGAATTTGGTATAATCCCGAACCACACGGTTTTTTCATTAATTCATACCACTTGTTTGTTTAGTCAATCCAGGCACAATCAAATCAGAATTCAACCCATTGCCACCTAGAATAACAAACTCAGCTTGAATGATACACATTAGATGGCATTGCACAAATGAAGTTGAAAAGCAGAAATGATTATCCGCTCTTTTCAAAAATCAGAAGCATAATCCTAAACACTATCTCGCTAAATACTTCTACTCAACACTCGCGGATCCCAGTTTATTCTTTTGTCTTTTTTTTTGCGGAAGTAAAAAAAAAACGGCACAAACCTTGTATATAGCCTTGAACACGCCAGTCTTATAGCAAGTACTATGAAAGATGGCTCCACTGATTATAAAGAATGACACCAAGGAATGGAAACCGCAAACTGGAGGGGGGAGGGGAGTCTGGAATACTGGTTTGAAATTAAACTGTTCGAGACGCGTATTCTAAGGTGCCATTCCTAGCTTGATTTGAAATGGTGAATCAACTGACAAGTGATTAAAATAACTAGTTCATGCTGGTCAACTTTCACAGCCGTTTTAGGTAAGATGAGGTACTTGACCACGTAAAATCAAGTTTTTAACTTTATTTTCGAATTCGCCGCCATTGATTTCATAGGAAACGACCAAATAATCCAGCAGCCTCTTAATTTCAAGTTTTAACCCCCCCCCCCCCCACCCTCTGCCCTTTATGGGTGGAAATGGGCATTAGGGTACTGAAAAATTTAAATCTGAATTCATATTTGGATTCAGTATACTTGATTTGATAGGAAACAACTATTTAAACTCTAAAATATTTATAATCACAAAAATCGATTTTCCCCCTCATTTTTCCCCTTTAAGGGCGAATTTGGGATACTTGCGCAGGGGGGATTCGGGGGGATTTTTTTGTATGATTAAGCTAATTTTTCTGAACATTTTGGTGTAAAAAAAATTATGTTGCAATTTCCCCAAGGCTTGACCATTTTTTTCCGCATCTTTCCTCCACTAATTCTCAGGCAGTTTAAGGATTCAGAATAAATATTTCAAAATACTTGGCTAGAAATAAATTTTATTACTTTCCTTCAAAGTTTTGACAAGCTTGTATTTATCATAAGCTTGTTTACATGGTGTGGGTCAACATAGAACTTAGCATTATAGAGAATAGAGCTTAGCAGGAGCAATCAGTCCTGCACCCCTGAAAGCCCTTTCTGCTGCAGCACTTGTTGCCAGCAATGATAGAACTTTTCCTGCCATAGCTGCAATCCATGGCAGCTGAGTAAAGTATCTTTTCTGCAATGGTTGGCTTGATTGCCTTAACTGCGGCAGGTTCTTTTGATCTCCTGGCATGAGCTGACAAGCTCGGATATAAATCTACTTGATGCTTAATTACATCATCATTTTCATCCTGTTCTGCATTGTCATTCTGACACATTATTTGATTAAGCAGCGTTGTTTTTTTTTTCATGCATGATCATGAGGAGATTTAGAGTTGCTGCTCTTCTGAGGAAACCCACTAGCCATATTCACACAAGTGATTGGGTAGCTGATCCACTGACAGCACCAGAGATTACAACCTCCTCTTTGGGTTTTTTGAGGGTCCTCTCTGCTTCATACAAAGAATTTCTACTGCAATAAAATGCTCACCACAACTTGAAGTAGAGGGACTGGATTGTTAATTGGACAAATTTGGTTCACGTGAGATGTGATAAAGTACCTTATTTTAGCAGCCAGCACTAGAGGCTTAACCATTTTGAACAAGAACTCCCTTCTTTTCAGTAAACCATCAAGAAGGTTTAAATAATCATCAGTTTCATTTATCTTGAATATTTCAAAGTCCAAATGTGCAGCTGTCACCATGAGATCAACCCTTGGGAAGCAAAAGTCAAACTTGTTTTTCACATTTTCTTTCAGAAGCAAAATGTAGCTATTATTAGGTTGTTCCTCAAGGTGGCCCTGACAGCAGAGCAATATTTAGGGCGGGGAGGAATTTTCCCTCAATAGCCTCAACTGTAGTAGAAAAATTTGGTAGTAGAGAGCAAAGGTCATCAGTTCATCAGTTCATATTCCTCATCATCTAGAACATGGTCAGGTTTCCCAGTTTTACACAAAACACTTGCCAGAGGACCTTTGTATTGAATAATACTTTTCATCATACTATATGTTGCATTCCATCTTGTGGGCAAACCCTGTTCTAGGGACCTGTATTGTTCATATCTTGATAAACATAGGAGACAGATCATCAGCAACCTGCAAAACGGGCAACTGAGCATCAGAATCAAGAGCCTCATCTAAATCACAAAATCTTCTAAGAAATTCATTGCTATTTTAGATTTGAATTTTTTCTGCATTTTTGCATATGGTAAAATATTTATAAATAAAATATTTGAGGAATATCATGGCTAGTCAAAAATCACTTTAATTTGAAAATATTACACTGTAGCAGAGGGCAGAACAGGGGCGGATCCAGGATTTTTTTAGGGGGGGCAAAATAAGTTGATCCAATAAAATATTTTTAGGGGGGCGCAAAATAGGTTAATCTGATAAACTTACGTTAGGAGCAAGTTTAATTAACGCAAAATTGGGTTAATTAAGTAAATTACAATACTTTAGACTCTGCTAGGGGGTGCGCGCCCCCGTCGCCCCCTGGATCCGCCACTGGGACAGAAACAGATGAATAATAATCTAAAGTCGATAGTTGATGAGTCGATTAAAAACATTTTTTAGAGGAAGCAAAATTTTTGCAATTACTGTTAAATAATAAATTTTGTATTATATTTGCCTCTCAATAATCTCATATTCAGTACTTAAAATTCCGGTGGCGTGGAATTAATAAGGAAAAGAACAAGTTTACTGCTAGTATCTTTTGTATGCATTTCTCAACAACAGTTGGGTCCCTAGTGCTATATTCTTTCCCATCAGGGGATCAGTTTACTAGCTAAAAATGAAAATACCATTGGATTTGCCCTTCAATGCTCTTTCCTAATGTACTAATTACAACCAATACAAATATATCCCAACCTCATCCCCTAGTGGGGCTAGGTGTAGCCCTAGGTTATGTACAATTAGCTGTTGGTTTTGTTGTTGTCTTTTTTTTCAGTTTACTTTATTGGGCATTACAAACAAACTATTGATGAAAAATAAATACAAACAAACATTTCAAATCCGTGAAATCAGGAAACGTTTATATTCGGTCTAGAGCTATATGTATCCCTATTAGAGGGGGTAGGGAAACATTTGAAATTGTTGCCATTAATATAATTGAAAAGAGCCTTAAAATATACATCAAATAATATGTTCATGTATTAGCCACCAAACCCTTAATTTACAGGACAGGCTACATGAATTAAATTTTCACGAAAAGATATAAGGTCCTGTAATATAACTCCAGAAGGTGTTTCCAAGCTCCGATCTATGCTCCTTCCCTATATCTAAGGCTAAGAAAAATAAATATAAAACAGGTGTCGCATTTGCCTGTCTTAACTGGAAAAAAACAAAATTTGCTGAATATTGGCGAGGGTTTACTTTTCCTTTACTATTTTCTAAAAAACGCACTAACAGATGAAGTCTTAGATGATGAGTTTTTTCATACCTTTGAAAAACTAATTGAGTTATGTGGATGAAGCTTTCAGGAATGGATTTAGTCCCTGAATTGTGTCCTTGGAGGACACAATTCAAGTTCTAAGCAACTTCAAAATCGTTCTAGGCATTTACCCCCCCCCCTGGAAAATACCTTCCAGAAAATACCCCCCCCCCTGGAAAATAAGGCTTTCCAAATTTGGGAATTTTATTTGAGTTTTGTGTTTTAATTTCTGTAGGGGGAAGGGACTTTGGTACTTCCGTATTATGCGCCACTCACTCAAGTTTACACTGCATAAAACTTGAGAACAGACCGGTTTCTTTGTTAGTTTTTTTCAGCTTAGTGCAAGACAAGATAAAGACAAGTGACAGAATATATGGGAAATATATATTTTGGACTATATATTTGCACATAAGGGGAGGGAGTAAAGTATTTGGACAGTTTGAAGTCGGAAAACAATTCTTTCTAGGTATAAGACCACTAAAAATTTCAGACTAGTCTCAATGATTAAATTTTGGTTAAGAGTCGTCCAGTTATTAAGTGACAGGCTGCTTAAGGCAGCTTATTAAGATTTACTCTCGCAGGGAAAAAAAGATCATTGTCACTAAAAATAAAAGACATTTTAGACAAAACAGGATTTTCTTTTGTTTGGAATGAAGATAGAGGACCAATGGGTATAAATGTAAATTGGGAGAATGAGATTAAGATAGTACTAGAGAATGAAATCATCCAAAAATGGAACGAGGAGATAAAAAAATCAATCAGAAACATTACAGTTTTATAAAGATGTTAAGGTGGTTTATGGGCAGGAGTTCTACCTTAAGCTGAATTTACCAGCTAGATATTTGACGCTGTGGATGCAGCTCAGGGCTAATTGCCTGCCAAAGCGCAAGATTTAAAAGATATTCTAAAGAAAGATGTTCCAATGAAGACAGATATACTTGCCCACTTTGCAGAGTTAAAAAAAGTTTATTTGGTGCATTCATTGAGCTGGTGCCAGAGCTCTCTATGATAAGGGAAGGGATATTTGGAAAAAATGAGTTTATGCTTCCAGGTGTCTTAAATAGCACATCGCCTCAGTTTATTTGTAGAATAGCCAGGTATCTGAAAATTTTGTTAACTAAATAAAAAAAAAGTATGAAGTACTATTATTAGGTTAATGTAGTGTTTCATTTAAGTGTTTTATGATGATTATTGATCAACGTTTATGTTATTTGTGCCTTTCGTTTATGTTATTTTACTGTGTTCATGGCCTTATATTTGGCTTTAAAATACACTTATCTATCTATCTAGTATGCAGAATAATTGTACCTAACACATTTTGCATGCAGACCCGCTGTACTTTACCCCCCCCCCCCCTTATATGCAAATCTGTAGCCCGAATTTGTTTCTAAAGTAATGAAGAAACCAACGAAAAAAACGGTTTGTTCTTGAGTTATACATAATGCAAACTTGAGTGAGTGGCGCATAATACACAAGTACCAAAATTTCTTCCCCCTATGGAAAAAAACTCAAATAAAATTCTCAAATTCGGAAAGCCGTATTTTTACAGGGGCGGGGGGTATTTTCCCTTGGGGGGGGGGGGCTCCGGGGGGGAATAAATGCCGGCCACCCTTCAAAATATGCAAATATATTCATCTTTGTGAAAAAGCAGTGTTCTCTTCAACATTAAAACCTTAGAAAAAAATAACAATGTGAGGAAAAAGAACACCTAGTATAGACAACACCTATTGTAACTATAAAAAAGAGCTAGAGCACAAAAGGAATTCTACAAATAGCCTAGCACAGAGCTATATCAAAATGATAATATAAAAAAAGTAACCAATTAAAGCATAAGCAAAATAGCCTAATAATTCTTTGTTGCATATACAATACAACAGCACCACAAAAAAGGAAAGCTGGCCAGCAGAGTCAAATCAATCAAAATAAACAAAGTTAGTAAGTCATGTTACTCCCTGCCCGAATCTGGTCAATGTCATAGTCATACCTACACAGGAAGCAGATCCCCATGTCCTCTTGGAGGGATTAAAAAATTAGGGTCTTCTTTTCAACTTCTTCACCCAGGAAAAACATCTTCCCTGCATCCTTTACTAGTTGACCTGCAAATATATATGCAACTATAAATATACCATGAATTAGCAGGTTAGTTTAGAAGCAAAATTAGGAAGATGCTCAAAAATGTGAAAATTTTAATTTTTGTAACAAATTAGCTTAACAAATAAACTATTTGTTGGTGATGAGTACATAGCTGTGGAAATAATCCATTTGCACTCTGGCTTAGAAAATAGACAAGTGAAAACTTTTCTTTTTCATGTTCAGGTCCTAAACAGGACCTTTGGGAAGGATGACATCGCAAGGAATAATTCTCGATTCTATTCTGGACAAAGAAGATCTCATGAAATCGCTTGATATGGATCAGGAACTACAGGTACTTTCCTTTCTTATTTATGTAGAAATGTCATAAATAATTATAGCGTAATTATTATAATTGAGGTTGATGCATCAAAGTCTATGAAAAAATACACATTTAATTGAAAAAATCTTTTTCTGGTTTTTCTGTATTAGTTTAATATTTCAGTACTTTTGGGTGTATTTATTTTGCTTAAGGCTGCTTCTTTGTTCCATAATGTAAAATGAATTTTTCAGTCCACAAGATAGAAATGTAAGATTTGTGGTTTAGTCATTAACTAATATAAAAAGCATAAAGATTAAAAATGGATCATCTATACTTTAAATGGTGGAAAACAATTCTGTTGTTTTTTTATCATAAATTAACACTACACCTTTACAAGGTTTATTTTATCTTTGTTTGTTTTAGAAGAAAAAAAAATAAGTAATTGTTTGCTAAAGGGGGTGGGTAGGCTATGTGGAAAATGAGGGCATATGTTTAGTTTGAATCCGTGGAAATAAAAATTGGGTTTCTATATCTAGCGCTTTCAAAACTTCAGGAACCAAGGTAATGCAGCTAATAGCAGTGCGTGCCTACCCCTGAAAAATGGACATGGTATGTTCTGATTCTGGACGACTCAAGGCTGTGTTATTTATTTTCAAAAATTATTTTCAACAGAGAATGTTTGATGCATTTGCAACATGTCATATGGTATGGCTGGGCCAAATAGAAACGCGGATTCAATTAATTTCCAGAAAATCCACATGACCCTTTCCGCCCTGATCAGGAGACCCTTAAAGACTCTTTTATAAGCAATGGTATGCTTCAATCTCGATTTAAACAAAGCCATAGTCTCTTCGTTTCTTTGCCTCTTAAATATTTTTTTTTGCTAAGTCAAAGTAGAAGAATCTGCTACCTGCACTTGTAGAGAGCCTGAGACAAGCAAACACTTCAGGTATATACAAGTGTCAAGATTGAATTGCAATTAAAGCCCAGTATTAATGTATGGTTCTCCTTTAGTCTCAATGAACTCCTTAGAGACAAGAGATGCCATTATCATTTTGTCCAATTAAAAAAAAAAAAAACTACTGGATGACTTCATATATAAGACTGGCTTAACACCGATTTATGTAATTTAAAAGTAGATTACATTAATGTGTATGTGGTAAAGAAGAAAAAACTGGTGAATATAGCATTAGCCAGTTTTTTTTTCAGATTGTGATTAGTTTATGAATTAGTGGTGTAGTACTTGTCATGCATTGTTTTTGTGTTTTAGTGGTAGTGAATAGTTTTGGACTAGAACGTGAAATGCTCTCTATGAGCTCAATCATCTAATAAATTCATTCATTTATTTGAAATTTAATGCAATGAAGAAACAAAATTTGGCCACAATATACTGATAGATAATAATCTCTAATTTTTTTTCTTTCTCTGGATAGTTTTTCTATTTAATTGGAAGAAAAATATTAATGTGCTCAATAACTGGCTGAAAGAATTAAGCAGTAACTGTATGACCAAAATGTACTAAAGTATTACTTCAGTCTGAAGTACATAATTAGCACTTTCAAAAATATATGAGTAAATGAGAGATTTTTTCCCTTAAAATAAAATTTACAATGAATTATAACTTTTTTTTGTGACCACTTGAGGTCACATAAATAAAAATCAAAATGGCGAATTTAACATCAGAAGGCTCTTCTTGTTCTATTCTATTCTATTTATTTTTCTATGGCTATGAGCTTTTCAGTTATGACTGTTTATTCCTCTTCTTATTTATGTGTCTGGTTGTAGAGGTGCTATAAAATGAATTTCACTGGGGGGGGGGGGGGGGGTTAGAAGATGCCGAGCTTTGAATATACATCCTAAAAACTTGATGGATGTGTAGTATTTCAGAAAAACAAGCTCCCTCTGTGTGGCTCCCAATAACTGTAGGAATTCTGCCCTAACTTTGGAAACTGGAGTAGAACATTCCAGAAAAATTTTGCTCTTCAATATAGGCATGCAGCTTGTTTAGAGAACATAGTTATGTTCAACTTTGAATGCAGCCTCCCAGAGAGCTAAAGCATTGGTTGAGATCATCTAGTTGTGCCCTTACCAAGGATTCAGTGTACTTCACAAAGCACCCGACTTTCGTCATTTTTTTTTTTCTGAAAGCTCTTAATTGTAGGATAAATGTTCATGAAGAAGCATTATGACTGTGGCCCAACTGCCTCTGTTTCTGTTATCCTGGGCGCCCCTTTCAGTGATGACTGCTTGTCTAATGTGCATGTTATTAGTCTGATGAAAAATGGTATTTGGACAGTGCACTCATTCATTAGATTACGACGTTTGGGTTTCTATTAATCTTAGTTGAAAATGGTTTTCATCATGTAAGCGCCCTATTTACGAGTATGTATGTCCTTTGCTGTGCCCACAAGTCCACAGTACAGACCATCTGAGCAAAGATCTGGAGATTGATAAAAATATGGGTACCCAAGATTATGTTGACCCAAAATTATACCAGTTACAGGAATGCTCTTTCTAGCCTAAAAGTCTCAACCATACATGATAGGTGTAATCCAATTAATGCACAAGTTTAGAGAGTCCATTTTTTCCTCCAAAAGATCTTGTTCACTATTCCTTCCATTTGTACCAGTCAGTGCAAACACCCATCATAAAAATTGATCAGCGCCAACCGAATTCAGAACAAATTTTTATTTGAATTCCTAAGAGAAGCCTAAAGTCCTGAATATTTTACCAAAAGCCAGAACAATATAACAACAGAATAAGAAGCATCAACTGTTGCATTATTGGAGCCAATTCAAGTAGCTAAGTTTAGCATGTGACTGCTATGCCAACAATGGTGTAGCAAATAGAAGGCTGTGTTAGCGTAGTCGTGTGGTGTGTTGATTTCTTGAACTGTAGTATATTCCAAGCAAACTGTATATTATCGTGGAGCATGCACTGATGTGGCAGCTCAATTTCATTTCATCAATTTATTTTTCTTCCTGCTCCTCTTTCTTTTTCAACTCTTTAAAAAAGCTCACACACTTTGATGCATTGTCTGTCATAGTTCCCATGACTGCTGTTATATCATTGGGTTTACCAATCGGTAGAGAGACCAGAAAACTTTTCTGAAATGTTATCATGTGCGTGTGTATGACCCTTTGTTTTTGTTAACAGTTAAGGTAATTGAAATATGATATTTGTCTTTATTCATCAAATCTGCAGTTGGCCTAAGAAAGCTCTTGTTGGTAGCTGGCTTGCAGTCAGGCAGATGCAGTAACAGCTGCTCAGTGTTTCTACCTGCTTGTCTTTAAATCTTTCAACCTTTTCCCCCACGTATTTCCAAAGGTTTTCCTGCAAAGAATGGTTGAAGTTAAAGCCAGTCCTAAAATGAGTCTTTGAAATCTGGTCTTCAGCTGTATCACTGAACGCATTTCTCCAATGATGTAGTCTAGAATGAGATTAAATAATAATGAAAAACATGTTTTTCAAACTGAAAGTAAGGAAAAAAATTAAAACTTAAAACAGACAGAAACTATTCCGTATATGAGGGGGCTGCCCCTTCCTCAACCCTTGCCCTTTATGCTAAAGTCTTGAAGTTCTTTAAAAATACTTCTCATTCAATTCTGAGGCCCCTTTTGTTTGAGCAGTCTTTCTTAAAGACTTTTGACAAAAAGTCAAAATTTAGCGTAAAGAGCGAGGGCTGAGGAAGGGACAACTTCCCTCATATACGGAATAATTTCTGTTCGTTTTAAGTTTTAATGTTGCTCTTTACTTTCAGTTGCAAAAAGTTGTTTTTTTTATTCAATTTCTCACCGTGTTTCAACTGATGCCAAGAAATCCCCCCCCCCCCTTGTGTAAAATCTACTCTGGAATAATTCCCCGGAAACTTTCCTCTACAAAAACGATACTTTGTGCTTTATGGAAAACAAACTATACATTTTTGAAATGTATGTTATATATATATATATATATATATATATATATATATAATATAGTATATATATATATATATATATATTATATATATATATATATATATATATATATATATATATATATATATATATATATATATATATATATTATATATATATATAATATATGAAAAAAAAAAATTGCTGGGGCTTGCAGGAATTAATATCTATATATTAATGGGTGTGATGACAAAATCGCACTCAACACATATTGTGCTGAAATCACCCACGCGCTAAAAGTTGCTGAGTCTGCATCTGTACCTAGTGCAGTTATTAAGAAAGGTACTAGGAAAAGGGGATGGAGCGACCATCCTTACGTGAATCATGCTAAAAGGAGGTCTAAGATGTGGTACTCAGTGTGGCGCGTTTCCGGCAAGCCTAGGTCAGGTACTGTTTTCAATCTCTTTCGTAAAACAAAAAGAGAATACAAAGCATGTGTGGATGAGCTTAAAGTAGAGGAAGCAGAAACTGCTTCGAAAGAGGCTATCCGCGACCCGCAAAATATGTGGAAAAAGTTTTCAAGTAGTAGAGTGCAGCCAAAGCATTGTGCCACAGTACCCGAAGAACAGTGGTTAGAACATTATTCGAAGGTTTTCGGGTCAAAAAATATTCCTTTGGAAAAAGAATATGATGAATCGTTAAAATTACGTCTTGATTCGCTTCTGAAACAGAGAAATTATTTTGTGGTTTCTAAAAATAATGTTTCAAGGGCTGTTAGCCAGTTAAAGGGTAACAAGGCTCCCGGTCTTGATAGTCTTAGTGGTAATCATCTACGCAATGGTTCCCCGCTTTTGCTTCAGCATCTGCAACTACTCTTTCAGATGTGTATAGATAGTGCGAGCGTTCCTAACTCGTTCTGTACCGGGGTTATTACAAATATCCTCAAGAAAGGAAAAAACGCGAATGAGTGTGGAGGCTATAGGCCTATTACTGTCTCAAGTACGCTGAGCAAAGTGTTGGAAAGATTGGTTCTTAGCGAAATTGTATCGAAATGTGTTATAGACCACAGACAGTTTGGATTTCGAAAATATCTCAGCTGTGCTTTTGCCCATAGACTTCTAAAGCGTATCCTTGCTAAGGCTGAACTACTCGGGTTGTCCGTGTATGTATGTAGTGTCGATATTTCTGCTGCATTTGACTCAGTCATCCAGTCCGCCGTCTTCCAGACTCTGCTAGATGCTGGCGTGAACACCCATATAGTAGCTATGTTATCCTATTGGTACTCTAATAGCTATATAAGAGTGAAACTCGGACTTGAAAGACTTAGTGCGCCAGTTAAACTAAATAGAGGGCTTCGACAAGGCTCAGTTCTAAGTCCGATATTATTTAACACCTTGACTTCTAAGGTTACAAAACAAATCTCTGGTGGGCTTAGTCTTGATCTTTGTGATCTGAGTCTAATAAGCTATGCCGATGATTTACTTATGTTGAGTTTTTCTGTGAGTCTATTGCAGGATAATTTAGATAAGCTTGTATCTGGCTATAGAGCTATTGGTCTGCAAGTTAATGATAAGAAAACTGAATTTCTGGTTTTCAACTCAACGAAACGGGATGCACCAGAACCAACTGTTTCAGTAGATAGCGCTACTATTGCACCGTCTTCGTCGCTTAAATACTTAGGTCTTCTGTACGGTCGAGATAAGAAAGCAACTAGAATTCTTTGCCTTGACACCCTTATGTCAAACCTACGAATTAGCTATGCTAAACTGGCCCCCCTGAAGTTATTCATACAATCGGCAAGTTCTGGCGAGGCTATATAGAGCGGTGGCACTCCCACATATTCTTTACCTGTCCCTTGTATGGGAATGGTTTACGGAAACAGAGCGACTAAAGGCTAGATCTGCGTTCTGCAAATATTTAAAATTTCTGTTACGAGTACCGCTGTTCGAGAGAAATACATTTCTCTTGGACAAGTATCTTATTCCAGAGCCTCGTGAAGTTGTGGTAACGCAGGAAACCAATGCTAGAAAAGGTGCACTGGAGCACCTTTACGATTTCCTTCCGTTGCACGTCATGTACGAGCTGTGAATGTATATAGTGTATATAATCTAATCGTTTATTTTTGAAGTAATGTTTTTTTTTTGTTTTTTATTTTTCCCTTACTCCGCCATGTTTTTGTTTTATTGGTGGGCTAAAATAAACTATCTATCTATCTATCTATATTAAACGAGTCACCTACTTTTATCAGTACTTTCCAGTAACCTTTATCATTTTGCTGATTTTATTTTTTTGTTGTTGATATTGTTACAAGTAAAACCACACTGTTAAAAATACGTATCATTTTCAATAAAACCTGTACAACATTCAGGTCGTTTAGAGTGTTTGAGAGAGAGAAGAGGGGAGGCGTAGAGCCAACCTTAATATTAAACCTTTAGCCTTTGGTTATTATTATGTTGTTGCATTGCTTGCAAATAAAAATCATGCTGCTCCAAATACAGATCGTTTTCAGTAAAAACAAAAATGACGCTCTGTTCTCTAGAAGGTATAGACAGCGGTAGCCCTGCTCCTGTGTGTTGTAATTTTATTCGTTCTAAGTTAGACTTAGAACGTTAGCCTTAGTTAGACTAAGTTAGCCTTATTCGTTTTATTTTCTGTTTGTTATAGGATTCATTTATTTATCTATTAGAAGTATCTGTTATCTGTATGTTCAGTGTGATTATATGACTTTGTTTCTGCTCTTTCTAAGTTTTTGTTATGGCACTTTGCTTCTTTTGAAAATATTCTTTTTTCGAAAAAGTTTTTAAATTAACCTGACAAGTATAACTGAGCCCAGTAAACACTAAGTTAAATGCAAAATTAATCGTGGTACCTTCAAAACAAATAATTGTTATTTGCTGTAAACAACTTACCATTAGTGGAGAAGTTGACCAAAGTCATGGTCTCTTGCTTTTTTATTGTAAATTGCTGTCATTATAGAATCCAGATAACCCTTTGGACTCGTAATTCTCGATTTAAAAAAAAAGGCACGTTGTCATAGGACAAGGCCATTCATGTAGAGGGAGGAAAAGTATTCTGTTTGTCCTTTATAAAAAAAAAAAAAAAAAAAAAACGCTCTATGTATGTGCAAGACGAGGCAAGTGTGCAGGAACATTCGCTTTTACTGATTAACGCTTATAGGTTTTAGGGTTACTGCTTTTAATGATAAGAATCTAATACCACTTTCTTTCTTTTCTCAAAGTATTGCTTATATACTATCTTTTTAAACGAGCAATAATTATCTATTTATGTAGGTATTTATTTCTATTTTCTCAAAAACGGCTCCATATTTTTTCGTGAATCTTGGCAACCTGGGATGTTCTGGCCTAAAAATAAACGATCTATATAGGCCAGATGTTTGAGAAAATCCGTTAAGAGCCTTAATTTTGGAAAAAAGATTCATGTTGGTGACGTCATGTTTATGACTACATTCGAAAAGCATACATACGTCATATTGGCCTCAATAGTGGTTGTATCGTTTTCAGTGTCTATGATGCAGGCAAAATTACACAAGAAACATGATTGGCATGGAAAATCATGATTTACGTCATATTTCTGAGTACATTTCAAGAGAATAAATTAAATCCTTCTCTCCCCCCTCTCCAGGAGTGAAAGTATCGTTTTTATATCAATGACGCATGTCACATTACAAAATGAAAATAGCTAAGTATAAAATACCAAGTGTAATTAGTCTATTTACAAAAGGTGTTTTAAGTAGTTTCATAATGCCTAAAGGACAATTGAACAGCCTAGACCATCAAACGCGACAAGACCGATCTGAGCAGCTAAGGTAAAGGTTATTAAATGTGGCTAAAAGATATACGATAGTGAGAACAAGGAAATATGCGGTTAAGAGATAGGCGGCAGTGAGGATTACAAGCAGTAACGAGAAAGCGAGTATCAGAACGTGTCAAAATGGAGTGAAAAAAGCAAAGAATTGTGCTGTTAGAAGACAAAACCCTTCAATGTTCTGTGTGTTCCCTGGAGATCCCTCCATTTACCCGAGGAAAGGGTAGCAAACAACGCTGACTCATTTGAAGGTTGCTACTTACAACAAGGATCAATATATTAGCCTACCATTTGCCGAGTGCTGGGGCCCGGCTTCGAAATCAGCTGCATAGTTTTTTTCTTAATTAACATATTGACATTTCTGGCCACTAAAAAGGTCACAACTTAAAGGAAGAATTTGTATTTTTCCCATGGTGGTTGCATCGAACCTATGGTGACGCCATGCCATCAAGAAGAGGTTCAGATTGTCGGCGGTTACAAGATAAGTGACAACGATAATCAATATATACAAGCCTGTCGGCTACATAGATTTTTTCTACTTAAAACTGGCACATTGACATTCCTGGCCACAAGAACTATTTAAATAGGTCACAACTTTAAGAAAGAATTCCTGTTTTTCCCAGGGTGGCTATATCGAATCTGTGGTGAACCGTCATGACATCTAGAAAATGCTCAAAATGTCTGGTGGTTTAAAGACAAGCGACACTGAGAATCCTATATAATATATATATATAATATATATATATATATATTATATATATATATATATATATATATATCTATATATATTATATAATATATATATTATAATATAAAATATATATATATATATATCATGAGATATATATTATATAGATATATTATATTATATATATATATATATATATCTATATATATATATATATATATATATTATATATATATATATATATATATATATATATATATATATATATATATATTATATAATATATATATATACATATATATATATATATATATATAATATCTATATATAATATTATATATATATTAATATATATATATATAGTATATATATAGATATATAGATATATATATATATATATATATATTATATATATATATATATATATCTAATATATTATATATATGATATATATATATATATATATATATATAATATATATATATATATATATATATATATATATATCTAATATTATATATATATATATATATCTATATATATATATATATATATATATATATATATATACTCTATAATATAATAATATATATATATATATAGATATATATATATATATATATATATATAATATATATATATAGTATATATATATATATATATATATATATATTAGCGAACGTATGAACGTTCGCTTTTGCTGATTAACATCTATAGGTCTTAAGGATTGCTGCTATTAATAACTAGAATCCTAGTACCACTTTCTTTTTTCTCACTAGTAGCGTTATAGATTCTAGTGTTTAGTGTTTTAGTGTTCTAAATTCAGTGGTCTCTTCCCGAACGAGTGTAAGCGCGAAAAAGTCAACGAGTGCCAATCAAGCATTCCCACGATTAAAAATTTGCAACTGCGTCCGTGCAAGACAGGTAATAAAAATAAATTACTAGACTATAAAAAAAAAACACTTAAATTGTAAATCTGCTGAAATAACAGCTTTATTTAATTTGTCTGGAATAATACCTAATTTAAAGTTTTATCTTCAAAATGAAGGGACGTGTCTTGAAGGTTATTCTTTTTTCGGGATGGGATGTCTTGGTTTAGGTTATTCTTTTTTCGGGATGGGATGTCTTGATAATGATTGATTTAGCTTTAGTCTTTGATTGCATTATAATCGCCTTGGTGTGGCCTCCTCGTGCTTTTTGTCTAGTTTGGCCCTTTTTTGTCTCAAAATCTTTGAGTTATTGGCGTCGCTTTCCATTTATTTATGTGTTAAGTTGACACACTGAGCTCTGCTCTCTATTGACTAGGGCTGTACTTTAGTTGTAATTATGTTTTATTAGCAAAGCATTCATGCTCATGTTCATATAGACCCTTTAAACTATCAAACCGATTTTCAACCATTTAAAAGATCACTCTGTGAAAATTTCGATTTTTTGTCTTGGATTGACTTGCCTTTTTCTTCCCCTTGTCTCTAAAAATTACACACAGACAAGAATCCAGAAAAATCTAACAAGACAGGGAGAAAAACTTGAAACGGATGTCACAGGAAGAGACCAATAGGGGATAAACAAATACCAATAAATCTAGTGGTACCATAGGCGTTCCAGCCTTGGCTTGGCCAAGTATTTAAGTCCCAAATGCGTTTCAAGGCTTTGAATTTTTAAATATATTTTGTTTTACTAATTTTTTATATTACAGAATTTTGAGCTTTCTAACTGTGATCTTCTGAGTGATTTTTCATTCAAAGATGAAGAGCTATCACTGGATAATTTTGACGGTTCAACACTTTTTGATTCAGATGCTTTTTTTGGTGAATTCGAGAATATTCTTGACCAATCAGAACCTAATAATGCTCCTGCCGTCCTGGACCAACCCACTGAAGAAGGACACGATTATAAATCTGATGAAGTTTTGTTTAGTGAATCTCCTGTTAATGAAATTGAGATTAGTTCTGAGAGTGCATTTTTCAGCTCAGAGTCTAGTGGGGATAACAGTGGATCGGACACAGATACAACGCAGACAAGCAATGACGTCATTTTAACAAA
Organism: Artemia sinica; assembly: GCA_027921565.1. Lineage (NCBI taxonomy): Eukaryota > Metazoa > Arthropoda > Branchiopoda > Anostraca > Artemiidae > Artemia > Artemia sinica. Next base: position 50,011,478 of record CM051264.1, read on the forward strand.
TAGTAAGTCCATTTTACGTTAAATAAGTATGTCGAAGCTGTTTAGCAATTTTTTTTTAATAATGCAACAAGTAGGATTTTATATTAACTCAGGATTTTTTTTAAACCTTTTGACGACTGTAAGTAGGGGTGCGACAACGGGAGGGGAAGGGGGAGCTGAAGTTGTCATAAATATTACTGAAAAACTGCTTATTTTGAACTTCTTGAATTGAAAAATGCTTATTTTGAATTGTTCAGCCTTTTTTTGCTTTGCAAATTCATATTAAAGTTGGCACTAACTATATTAAATTCGTATTAAAGATATAAAATCCAATTACAGCCGTTTACAGTTGCTGGGAGCATTTCAGGGTCTATGTATCACACCAGCAGTACAATCCCTTATGCATCTAGAGTTGGACCAGCAAACCCAGAGAGAAGTCTACTTGCCCTCTTTGAGTTTCTACGATGGTGCTTACTGCTGCACAATCACTGTTTGGAATTCCCTGAAACCATCATTTGTAGACACCAATGCCATCTTCGAATGCACGCGGGAAAATGAATAGGTCAAAATGGGCTAGTACCCGAAGGCCTCTATGTTAAAAGGAGAAGTGCAATTCCCTCCCCTGATTGCCAATTGTCATTGTTGTTAAATTATGATGCATGCATTTTCACGTTTCTATCTTGATTAGTTTAGCTTATTTTTCAGTGCAAAGAAAGGAGTGAATACATGGGCATAATTTTTTATATTTTTGCATTATGAATATATGTATTTTGTATATTAGATAAATTTGCGTATTATGAATTTGAAGTATATAGCCTATATAAATCTTGATCATAAACCCTTTTAAAGTCCAGAATCTTGGGATTTTCCCCATTTCTCATATATTCTGGGGTATTGACGAACTCTGCTCCCAACTACTCTCCCTCCGATTTTTCTGTGTGCGTGCCTGTTGTTGAACACTGGTTTCTATAAAAATGATTTTCAACTTTTATTTTTAAATAATTAAAGAAAAAGGCCTTCTTTAGGTAAAGTTGCGTTTTGATGTGGTTTTGTTGATATTTCACATATGTTAATTTTCTGAACTACTATGTACAAAATGTACCTTTATCTTACAGAGTAGAATTCTAGATGAGGGGTTTTTTTTTATATTGGAAAGTAGTTGAGTTAGGTAATCCCTATTCGAGTTAGGTGAATGGAACTCGCAGGAATCTTTCAATAGTCTAAACTATGCCCCAAGAAGAACTTTTGAACTAAGTATCTCCACCTCTTCCCCTGTCAAAGATCACCGTTAAACACATTGGTAAATTCTACTTAATAAGGTTTTAAAGAAATTTGAAAAATATGTCTTAAATTTGAAAAAAAATTAATATGGCTTAAAGTCCAACTCAAATCCTTGGCATTGTGCTTCAGACCAAAATTGCGACGAAGTGTTTTTTTCCAAGGTTGAAACAGGAGTAGACTTATCTTCTATGCATTTTCCTAAGCCCTAGAAATGAGGAAGCAGTAGAGGTATGATCTTGGAAACACTTTTCAAGAGAATAATTTAGACTCTGAATTCATTCCTGAAAGTTTCATTTGCTTGGTGCATTTATTTTCCAAGATATTAAAATGCCCCTCAACTAAAATTTTACCTCAAACAGTATGTAAGTTCACATTATAAATTAGTCTTAAGTCCTGAAAGAAATCATCCGTTTGGCATTGCACTTTAAATACCCTAGACAAACCTGTTGACAGTCACGATTTCCAAAATTACATTTGCATAATATGAACAGGGACACCAACTCACAAAAATGTAGATGAGGTGGCAAAATGCATTTTTCAAATCTGGGGCGATTTGTTTTTTTTTTCTATTTTTTTAATGGTTATGTCGAAAAAGTTATTTTTCAACGATAATGTCAAAAAAAGTATTTTCCACCCCCCCCCCCCCCCTCCAACTGACGTGCCTAGTAAGAGATATGAAAGTATATAGCCCACAAAAGGTTTTATCCCAAATCCCTATAAAATGTCCAAAAGCTTTTAATCTTTTTTTCAGTTGTTTCTTATATTCCAGTGTATTGACTAACTTTCCCCCAACCTTTCTCCTCCGATTATTTTTTGTACGCACCTGTTGCTTTACACATATTTCTGTAAAAAAAAAATGAATTTTAAAGTCGATTTTAAATTATTCTAGTTTTGTTAATATTTCACATATTCTAATTTTTAAAACAACTGTATGTAAACAGTGCTACCTTATGAAACAGTAGGTAGGTTCAAATTATAAATTAGTCTTAAATCCCAATAGAAATTATTCTTTTGGCATTGCTTTCCAAATACCTTAGACAAACCTTTTTTTTTTTTGATGCTACAAAAGTAAAAAAAAAATCGAAAAAAAACTTTTAAGGTACCGTAATGTACAAATCACTGGATTTGAGCTTGACTACAGAGTTAAGGCCTACTTAGAGAATTCAAAGCAGGTTAAAATTTTCTCCATTTAACTTAATCTAAAGCCTTCCACATCTCCTTGCCTGAAGCGCTCGTCCAGCCTTCTAATGAAGCCCAAATACTTTTAAGGTCTCTGCAATACCCGTAAAACCACGGGGCCACCTCGCCCTCACGAACTGTTCCCAAATAAACGTCCACTTTTACAAAATTCCTCTGAAATTTTAAGCGGTGAGCCTATTGTCTCTACGAGCTGTCTTTTGAAGTTTAGGATTAGCAACACAGTGACTGACATTGCCGATTTTGATAAGATTAAGTAAAAGTTACCTTTTACTGTGAAGAGACTTAAAGATGAAACCCATTAATTTTATATGTGTAACAACATTAAGTAAAATGGTAAAATAGGATATATTTTCCATAACTTGTTAATCCCACTAAGAGTTCTGTTTATCATTTATCCAGATTGGGACAGGCTTCCTTTCCTAACTGATGGATCTTATTGCCATTAAGTAAAAAAAAAAAAAAAAAAAATCCATCTAAGGTACCCCATATTTTGGCACGGTAATTAAACAGTTCTATAATGGTGTTTCATCATCAAAGACACGTGTAAAAATAATTACCAACTGATTACAGTCATACAATTAACACTTTTATGAACTTAGTATGTCTAGTTTATCAATAAATATGTTTTTTATTATTGGTGATTTCCAGTTAGTTATCATCAATGGCTGTCTGCTTTTGAAGAAATTAAACCCTCAGGACTTAATCATTTAAAAAAATTAGCCAAAAACTAAGGATAGTTTAGAGGCTGTATTGGGTCATCTAAAACACCCTCTTCTGCTCAATACACTGCACAAACAATAACACTACGACAATGCGCTGCTAACATTTTTGCACTACCCCTCCCCCCCATTGGGCCAAACAGAGGGGGATAGGGAGGGTTGCGTCTCCACCAGGATGTGTTCAATCTCTTCTAGGGAAGTTTTAGCTTATAGGAACATGTCTAGAGTTTAAGTTCAAATCATTTAGGAGGCTAATCCAGCTTTTAAGGAAGCTTTCTTTGGTAGCTAATCGAATGGGTCCTCTTCCCTGCAATTGTGGGGTCTTTGGAAGTTTCTCTCTGCTCCTAATTAGTATCGAAGTACTCTGGCTGGTAAAAAACCTGGTTTGATTAATTTCGTAACCGACTAATGACTAAAAAAATTTGTATATTCAGTTTTAGCCTTGCTAGCAGCTGCTTGTATTTCTTTTTCTGTTTCTTTTTTTTCTTCTTTTAGGTGTAATCTCACGCCCTCTGATTAGTTCTTCTAGTCAATCGCAGCGAGTCACTAAAGTTATCAAGAAAATTACCATTCCACCTAAAATAGCTCCGAAACCTACGTCAAAGAACTATAAGATTGAAACAATCGCTAAAACAAACAGTGTAAAAACAGTGAAACAGATAATTGTGCCAAAACCCATTGGAAATGTGAAAGACCCTAATACTGTAAGAATTGTTAGAAACGCTGCCCAGATATTCCCAGCTTTAACTAATGTAGTCACAACTATTATACCACAAGCAGTGACACAGACTGTAAGTACATTGCAGGCTCCAATACAGTTCTTTACATCTAAGAGTAGTGCCACGTCATCTGTTGCCTCTACGGTATCTGAGCAAAATAATGGACCCAGTTTTGCAAGATTGTCAGGTATTTTTTTTTTCTTAATACAAATTAAGGTGTTCAGGTGAATAATGTATCTTAATTTTGACATATATAATTTAAAGTAATGCAAATTAATTGTTGATATAAAGGCCTCGAAATTTTTTTTGTCGTAATGGATGGTATTTGAAATGAATGTGACTACAAATGCAATCAGTAGATTAAGACTCTCTGAGGGAAAATTAGTTTGCACAACTATGTATAATAGCCTGCTACATAATTCTTTTCTTTACAATAAGGTAATGACATTTTATTATGTCTAGTAAAGAAAAAACTTGATACTGACCCACAAGAATACGAATTGAAAACTGGGAATAGTCCTGAAAAAAAGGGGGGATACGTGAAAGAAGTGTGTCGAAGCACCTGCAAATTTTGTGGAAAACTAGTATATACGGTTGAAAAAAATATGATCACAATACGGACTGTAGAACATCAAATTTTAGGTGAGTGAAGAACCATCATAGTATTCAAAATCAAAGTGAATAGGTTGTATATATGTGAAATTCAATCCATACAACGCTCATTGAGCAAAATTTTACCCAACCAAACCTGACAAATAAAATTAAACTCTAACAAAACGTTGCCTATGCTAATTAAACCCACCCAGGATTCAACTCGACCAATGTCATAGAGACATCTTGTCGTCATATCATGACAGGTGGAGGAATCGCTAGAGGGATTAAGAGGGTTTTGGCGAAAAAAAGTTTCGTCGGGGAAGTTTGATGGGGCTGAATTACTGACAATGCTGACAACGATTCCAACGACACAGTAGACACGATAACAATATCGTTTATAGCACCGACGATATCGTCAAAAAAGGTGACGTCTAAGATGATGACCGTGGCGATTTCCACAGTCATTGTCACAGGTGTTAGCATCCTTATCTCTATCATCGTTGGCATTATTATTGTTATTGTCATCGTCGAAGCCTTCCAAAAATTCTCCATTCAAGCTCTGCTCGGTTGTAGCCTCCGTCCTGCAAATAGAACAAATTGAAATATGGAAAACGTGGGTATAATTTTTATTTCACATAAAAAAATGGAAAAAAAAAATATTAATAATAAGAAAGATTGGAATTTTCTGAATAAGAACTGATTCCAGCAGTTTTCATCCATGTGCTGTGATAAGATATTCCCATATCAAGCTGTCACAACTGTGTTGTCCCCATGAAGAGATGTCTGGCAACTGAATTGATTGAATTTTTGTGTGTGGATTGGATTTTACTTGGGTTGAGTTTTACCCAGCCATTTTTGTGTTGGTTCAATTTTGTGGGGTTGAATTTATAATGAATGAATAAATGTAGAATCACTGTTATTATTATGGACGCACTTACAAAAACTGAATGGAGACTCAGACAACAAAGGTCCGTTGTGTCCACGCAAAAAGAGAAAAACATATATACTATAGTACCAATAACTGCTGGGACTATTGATGCTCCCTCGGGTGTGGTATTTTTATATGACTCATATTTCTCTTTTTCCCCAATCACAATAATCCCACTCGCCAGCTTTAGACTGGCTTGGGCGGGTGACAATCGTCCCTCAAAAGAGAGGAGTCACCCACCACTTATCAGCCATCTTCGGAAAGTGTCGCTTGATTTTCAGAACTGGTACTAGCAAGAGAGCTTCCAACTCCCATCTTGACCCTCAAGTCATCTTTTCTTGTGCCGTAGGCAGCGCTTCATATGTCTATAAAAATTAACCTCAAGGTGTAGTTGTGACAGTCATTACTGCCTTCAATCCATCCAAACTGTGAAAAAAAAAAAAAAAAAAAAAAAAAAACGTGCCCCATGGTCAGACACTGGGTAGGACGTCCATTGGCAGAACAGCGATTGAAATTAGTTGCAGTAAGCCCCTATTCCTGCCTACTACTGTCAGGAACACCATGAGACGGTTGTCACCATTATCCCAAATGTACAATAATATTTTATAAACAGATCTCGTTTATACAAATCCATACTCTTTAATCGCGTCCTTTGCAATACTTAGGTCAGAGTCCTTAAGTCTTCTTGGATTGGAGCAGTCAACACCACTGCTGTTGAAGCAGCCTGAGAAACACGTTGTAACGTTGCTTAAACTGATTATCTTTTCAAAGGAACGAGTAGGCGATAATATTTTACAAGCTGAGTTATCCAATGATCAATTGTCATTTGAAGCTCTCTCAGCAGAAGTAATTCCTAGAATGAAATCTGCACCCTTTTTATGCAAAGTAAAAAAAAAAATGTATAAAAAAAAGCAAAAACTAGAGAAATACTTTTATTTCTGTTGGGGTTGCAAATCTTGCTACATAAATAGAACAACACAGTAGATGTATGGCAGGTTGTGCAAAAACAAATATTTGCAAGTTTGATATTTAGAAATAGGATCGCACCTTATAGAATGTTAATGTTTGTGTCGCAGAATTGCGCAAAGTAATTTAATTCTACAAGGAATTTTTTGGAGGCCTTTTTAGCCGTATTAAATATAAAAAAAGCCTTTTATTTTTTTTTCTCTTTTTTTTGTAAGGCTGAAAGACTTGAGGAGA
>CM051264.1:50025597-50085597 GCA_027921565.1 Artemia sinica
AGGCCGAATTGATGAATATAATATTTAGATTTGGAAAAGCTGTGTATAATTTTTACGTGGGGCCAAAAAGGATGGGTTTGGCTAGTTTTTTAGCCACAACCGACAAGGTGAGTTGAAAAGGACTTTTATTGTCTATATCGGAAAGGACTTTTTTTATGTTATGATGTAAAGCGTTCGTTCCCTCCAGCCATGTTTCTACTTTCGACTGGAGAGCTCTGTTCTAGCAGGCAGGCACCAGTTTCAAATTGAAGTTGGACTAATGTTGAAAAGGGCTTAATATGTAGGACGGTTACCTGGCCCAATCGCTAAAGAATTTGGAGCTTTCTTTTTGCTCCTTTCTAAGTAGTGATATTAGAAAATTGCTCCGTGACAAGGAAATACAGTTTTGAACCAAGATGGATGGTTTTTTTTTCAATACTGATCGATAGTCCTTGATGAGCTTATCAAAGTATATAAGATAATTTTTTTCGTACAAAAATTCACATATGTGATACACCGTTTTAAAAACTTGGAGGGGTTGACAACTTCAGTATTGTGATACATATTAAAAAAAAAACCTGATTCAAATTTTAAGACAAGGGAGGGACATGTAAGTAACAATTTGCTCTTATGCCATAGTCACCCTTACTATGAGGAGTTGGCATCTTTTGCTAGTTGGTGTACCTATTATTTGCTTCCGATCCATTCGAGGGTACGAAAAATTCGGTTTCATTTCTTCTATAGAGAGGGTTGTGCAAGTAAGAATAAATAGAGCACGGCCATCTTCTTGGTTAAGGGATTAGATACACAATTTTAAAAAAAATTCAAGGGTTGACAACTCCAGTGCTGTGGTATAAATTAGAAAAAAGTCACGTTCGAATTTCAAGACGGAAGGTGGGGACTTGTAAGTAACAATTCGCTGTTATGCCTTGCTTATCTTGGCAATGAGAGATTGTCACCTTTTTCTAGTTGGTGTACCTATAATTTGCCTCTTACGGATTTGAGGGAACGAAAAATTTGGTTTCGTGTCTGCTCTGGGGAGGGAAGTGCAAGTAAGAATAGATTGTTAAAGCAGACATCTTCTAGGTTAAGCAGCTGAAAACTTCTGCAAATTTGTTACCTTTTATTTGATCAAAAGAACTAAGACAGCAAAATTCAAAGACAAGTAAGGGAGTTTTAAATAAGAATCGGTTGCTAGGCCACAGTCGTCTTCAGGGAGTAGGGGTTATATCTACTTCTTCTGACTGATGTATCCTTCTATAATTGTTGCAACCTCTATCTATATGATATGAAACATCATGGACCAACTAAGCTCAGTAAGATTGTACTGTAAGGTTTGAGCTCTTTCGTAAGATATGCAATCTAAAAGGTTTCGAGGGGTTAATAACTTCGGTTTTAATGTGCACATTGATAGAAAAAACTTTGATTAAAAGTCCTAGGCAATATAGAGACTTGATTGTAATATACGGCACCCCCTCTAGTGAAAACTGATGAGTCGTATGAGCTAATGCCCTAGATATCTTATTTGTAGGTTAGATACTAGTGCCAATTTGTCTACGCTTCTGATACATATTACATTATAAACGTTTATTGTTTAACTGGCTGCCAAGTCAATATAACATTTCTCAATCCCTTCTTCTGATTTCTGACCAAAACGTGGCTCCTGCAGCATTTCTGTTGGTGAAGCTGACAAAAGGTTGCTGCAACACTTCACGTTGCATAGACAACATAAATCTTGTTGGCTTATAAACGAATTCAATGAACAAAGCAGACAGAATTTAGGCGGAAATCTCCAAGCAAAAGCTCATCTAGGCATTCTTTCACCTAATTGTGCTAAGGTCCCCAGCCTGCTTTAGCTTGTAAACGCTTTTCTAGTCCTTTTGTCTATATGCTCAATTTCACTCATTATTCATTCCTCTTTTTCAGGATAGTCGAAAAAGGAAAAAAGAATACATAGACTTACTGGAGGAGCAAGTGACGAAACGTGACCGACAGAATGATCAAATGGCTAAACGTATTCGACAGTTGGAGTCTGAAAATAAAACCTTGGCTGATCAAATTAAGCGACTTCAAAACATGTTATCTAATCCAAATGGGAGACCAACGCAAGCTTCCACATGTATGCTTGTTTTAATGCTGTCGATTGCCTTGTTACTAGTTCCAAATATGAATTCGGACAAAGATAGTACTTCTTTGTCTCAAGGAGAATCCCAGTTCAAAGTTCCTACTGGCGGTAAGTTTGTAATTTGTGTTGAAATATCCTTTCTAAAAAAAAAAAAAAAATCACTCTAACATTCACTCTAACACTCAAACTTTCTAAATCGTATTATTCCCAGCCTTAAACCACTATTAAACCGACCATACTTGAAGTATTCACAGTGCAACAGTAAACAAATATATGAATATAATTTCAATCTAAACTTTCAGTTTTTGTAGTGATGTATAATCTGATTCAAAGAATTTTAATTTTGACTCGGGATTTTTCATCTATGTTTTATTTATTTCCCCCCCCCCCGTCTTTTTTTCTTTTAATAATGAAAAAAAGAACCTATATTTTCATTCCCTACAGTCTTTCAGTCCATCGCGCTGGCCTTGCAATGCGTCCATTTGGGCAGGGGTTCGAGTCCTGGTGTAAGTGATTATTTGGTTTGGAATGGGGGTCAGTGGTGTGACTCTAAACTCAACCAGACTCGACCCAGCTCTAAATTGGTATGAGGAAAAATCCTGGGGAGGGGTACAAGTGAAGTGCCAGATGTTGTGCCTTCAGCCACTCAAAGAACTCCTGACTGAAGGCAGAGAATCAGAAGATCGGTACTTGCCGATCTTTATTGCGTCAACCGCAAAGTCGGAGCTTTTCTTTCTCGTGTGGTTTAGTATTTCAATTTTCCTGATTAGAAATCAAGCAGGGGTTGCACTACCCCCGAATTTTCGGGTATTTCCCCGAAAATCTATGCGTCACCCCGAAAATAATTTGGTTCCCCGAATCCCCGAAAATCACCCAATCACGGTGGCACCCCTAGCGATTTATTACCAGTGACTTTCCCTGCCAAATATTACTTTGCATACCATAATTCTTCACTACTCTCTTGTTCGTTAATTTTCGTCTCTTTTGTTACTTTGCATAAAAACCAGACAGATGCAATTACAATATACACAGTTCTTCATATGTTGACAAAAAAAGTATCGTCTTTATGAAATGAGGTTAGATCATTTCGAATGCAGTTTCCCAATTGCTATTTCTTCCATCATTTGTAGTCAAGACTTTTAATTTTAAGTTGAATAGAACGCATTCACTACTATACAGCTTCAGTTGGATTCTGAAATTGATAGTTGACAGATTGTTTCTACAGCCGAATCGCAAGTTTGCAGAATTTGTTTTCTTTTGCTGTTTTTAGATAAGGTTTTCTTAATGTTTAATACACAAGTGTTGAACGCCTGATAGATTAAAGAAAATACAACCTTCTTTCTGAAAATTCCCCCCCCCCCCAAAAAAAAAAAACAAACAAAAAACCTTGTATTGAGACAAAATTTAGCTATAGACTAAGCTATGTACAAGGTTGGGGAATTAAAGATTGTAACGGAAGCTACCGTAAAAATATGATTCATTTTTTTTTGTAAATTATTGTCTATATGGGGGGGGGGTAGGGGGCTATCATTTTTAAATGATAATACCTCATTTTTTTTTATTATTGAAAGCAAGGATGCCAAAAAGATAATTATTTTTTTAATTTAAAGTGGAGACAGAAGAAAATGATATTAAATTCCCTGGGAAACCATTGAAATATTTTGATATACCCAGGGCACTCCATTGGGACTTGTTCATTGTCTTGGTATTTTGTGATTTCTCATAGGCTACTGGCCTAATTTGGCTTTTGTGTGTGCTCCCTTTTAATCAAATTCTTTGGATCTCATTGAATGCCACGGCGAATCTATGATTCAGTTTTCCAATAATTTGAGGTATATCTGAATAATTTCGACATTTTTGTTGTTATCATTTTACCCCTTTACTCATACCCTTTTTTTGTTTTTCAAGGAACACTAAGCTGTTTAACGTTATTTTGCGGGTTTGTTTGAACCATATAGTGACCTAGTTAATTATTAATTAAACTATCTTTTTAATGTAAAGCTGAGACGGTAACCTATCAAGGTGGTATCCAGAGGGGGGGGGGGGGGTAGGGAGTTTTTACATTTAAATGATAATATCTCGAATTTTTTTTTATTTAAAGCAGGGATGCCAAAAAGTTAATCATTTTTTAAATTTAAAGCAGAGATGGTATCCAGAGGGGGGGGGGGGTCATAGGGAGTTATTATATTTAAGTCATAGTACCTTGATTTTTTTTTTTTTTTATTGAAAGCAGGGATGCCAAAAAGATTTTTTTTAATTCAAAGTACAGACGGTATTCCATCAAGGTGGTATCCAGAGGGGGTGGGTAGGCAGGTATTTTTTAGTTTAATTATTTTTTATTTTTAGCAGATCATTTTTTATTTAATAATAATTTTTTTTAGTTTAAAGCAGAGACGGTATCCTATCAAGGTTGTATCTAGAGGGGGGGGGTAGGGAGTTTTTACATTTAAATGATTGTATCTCGAATATTTTGTTATTGAATGCAGGGATGCCAAAAAGTTAAATCATTTTTTTAAATTTAAAGCAGAGATGGTATCCAGAGGGGGGGGGGGTGGTCATAGGGAGTTATTATATTTAAGTGATAGTACCTTGATTTTTTTTTTATGGAAAGCAGGGATGCCAAAAAGTTATTTTTTTTAATTCAAAGTAGAGACGTTATTCTACCAAGGTGGTATCCAGAGGGGGGGGGGGGGTAGGCAGGTATTATATTTAAATAATATCTCAAATTTATTTATTTTTTAAAGCAGGGATACCAAAAAGTTAATAATTTTTAGTTTAAAGCAGAGACGGTATCCTATCAAGGTAGTATCCAGAGGGGGGGGGGTAGGTATGTTTTACATTTATATGATAATATCTTGAATTTTTTTTATTGAAAGCAGGGATGCCAAAAAATTATTTTTTTTTTTAATTTAAAGCAGAGACGGATCTCATAGAACATTGTACGGCTGCTTTAAAAAATATACAAAAGGGAGTGTGAAGGGAGGTGAGAGACTTTTACAGAATATGACACTTTGGTTGCTACCAGTAGCTACTAGATGTACTGTCAATGAGTAGTGAAAGTAAATTTGTAAATTTAAGCTGTGATTTCAGAAAGACTGACGAAAACATTAATGTTTGCGGTCAACATTGATCGTGCGAGCTGCGCGCCGCCGAAATCTTACAGGTGGTGGGCCGTCGGTGCACCGCCGCTGCTGTTTTTGGCCTCACCGGTCTTTCCTCATCAGCGCGGCGCTGGGGATATATATATATATATTTATATATATATTATTATATATATATATATATATTATATATATATATATATATATATATATATATATATATATATATATATATATATATATATATATATATAATATATAAAATATATATATTATTATATATATATAATAATATTAATATATATATATATATAAAACCAACAATGCAAATGTTTTGGGAGGAGGAAATGTAAAAAGGACAAAATTTTGGAGAAGGGGCTTAGCTGCAATTAGATTACATCTCGAAATTAAAGCGATATCTTGAAACATCCCAAGATATCAAAGGACCAAGTGATTGATCCATATACTTTAATATCAAAAAACATTAAAAGTTTTTTTGTTCTCTCCCTCCCTCCTTCCCCCCCCCCCCAATAATGGAAAAATTCAAAAAAAGTATTTTCCGAGGATGAATAAAGTGACTGCATATACCCTGTTAAAAACAAAACAAATATTAAATACAGCAAAAAAAAAAAAAAAAAAAAAAAAAAATATCTCCATATGCTCCATTTTAGCCATGGTGCAGAAAACTGTACCCAAAATAAAGAGAAGACAATTCCACAAAAGTTTAAAACTGAAAAAATAAGCACATAAATTATAAATTCTAATGGTAAGCGTATAGCTAGAATTGACATTCTTGATTCAGCCACGTACCCAGATTTTTTTTGATTTTTTTTTTCAAAGTGCATTCCGGAACTAGTGTATGTCATATATGTATTTATATATTAATCAATAATAATAAAGTTCTTTTAATCAATAAAAAAATATTTTCATAAAACTATCAAATTAATAACCCATAGTGAAGATAACTCGTGTGTGGGTTATTTCACTCAGCAATAAATAAATATCACTATATCCAGATACCGGAATAAAAAGATGGCTCTTCAACTCTCCGTATGGTAACAAAAACCAAAACTCCCCAAAAAATCAAAATAACCAAATAAAATAAATAGAGTAAAATTAGGAGCATCCACCCCAGAATTTAAGTTAATTTAATAGTTACTAATTAAATGATTCTTTAACCTAATTTTAACATTAACCAGGGATTTATTCAAATCTACAAAAACTGCGAAAATTTGTTCCAATTATATATAATGCTATACCGTGGTGAAAAACGAGAACTTTCAGATTTTATTAAAGTCTGACGAACTACCATGGGTCAAATAAGCATATAAAACCTGATTATCATCCTGAAAAAATATATTATGTAAATAAAGAATCTTTTGCCTAATCAGGCAAAAGATGTTGAATAGGTTTTATTATATAAAGAATAGAAGGGGAAAAAATAAAAGAATAGAATGGAAAGAAGGGAAAAGATCCAGTGGAAGGATATTTAAAATTTGATACATATTTTTCGTTGATGATTTACCAGGGTAAGAATACAGGCTAGGCAGGTAATTTTTCAATATACGCAGAGTTATTTTGTTGCCTCTGAAGGGGAAAAATATGGGTTTTAAAAGTATTCGAAAAAATAATAGGGCAGTAGTTTATATATGAATGTACTAGAGAATGTTAAAAAGATTTCAGGGCTAAAAACGACAGAATAGATTTCAGATGTTTCATCATTTCAATATTTCTTGACAGTTTCATTCGAAGATAAATTGCATGGCTTTTAAATGATAAATTTGAATTCATTATTATCTCAAGATATTTAATATTATCAACTCTTTCAATTTCTACGGACAGGCCCCGAAAATTAATTGCCATAATTTCTGGTGTTGTTCTCCCAGTACGAGAGTAGACAATGAATTTTGTCTTAGCATAATTAATAGACAATTTTCTTCTCGAAAACCAAAAGATAAGCCTCTTCAGTGCTGATTCCGACCTGAGCATCAAAGATCTAGAGTCGGAGCTGCTGATATTGGATGCCGTGTCATCGGCGAATAATATGTTAAGACCAATATTTTTGACCCTGTTACTGATGTCATTTACACAAATAAGAAATAAATAAGAAAAATAAAAAGGGACCCACAATAGAGCTTTGTGGGACTTCAACTGACTGAGATTGAGATATTCATGAGGAAGAAGCATAGCCTCCGTCGACCTACGGATTTCGTTTTTATAGGTATGACATTACCAAGTCGTTAATGGGACCTCTTTTACCGCAGTTACCAAGTTTAGTTTGCAATGTTTTATGAGAAATCGTATCGAAGGGCTTTTTAATGTCTATTAAAATCGTAGCAGGAATATCACCTTTTCGAGGGCGTCTTGAACAAACTAATACATGGCCTTAATAGCATGCTCAGTAGAGTGAGACTTCTGGAACCCAAATTGCATTGGGCTAAAAAAAATAGTTTTCATTAGAAAGCCGACTATATGGTTATATATGCACTTTTCGAACAACTTCCCAAATGCAGACAGGATTGAAATCGGCCGATAGTTTGTTTTGTTATTCAGATCACCTCCTTTATACAAAGAGATAATTCTTGCAGACTTGAAACAAGAAGGAAATCTTCTGGTTTTATAACAGAGGTTGAACACATGGGATAGTGGGTTTACAATATTCGTTGCTATGCACTTGATCTGATTAAAAGATCACCTTCAGTCTTTTCTGAAGATCCGTTTTTTAAAAGCTACGTTGCAAGCAACAGTTCATGTGAGATTACAGGAGAAATAAAAATGGAGCAATTTTGAGACGGGGGTAGATATGATTGTAAGTCCTTTCCAGTTTTATTTTCCAGATGACGGGCCTGGTCGGCTCCTGCTGTTGACGCGGTTTCCTCATCGATTTTTGCGAAGTGTATATTTTAATGCATTGATGACTTCCACTTTTCCTATAGCTAGTTTAGTTCCATTCTCGGCTAATAATTCATCAGGAAGATCATGGCTCATAAGCTTTCCTAAGCACTTATTAATTATTTTCCATGTCTTCTTGGTAGACCCTTCTGTGTCGACAAATGTTTCAGCCAAGTATTGTTTTTTGCTCATCTTAAAATTTTTCTGAGAGGATTTTTGTCTCGTCGAAATTCAGGTAAATTAACTTCAGATGGATGCATTAAGTATGCCTTATGTAACAGATTCTTATTTTTTATTGATACCAGCAATCCAGGTTATACCCAAGGCTTAATCGGCTTCGTATTACTTCTTCTTGATATCTGGCGTCATCAAAACAATGTTTAAACTGGTCCGCAAAAAAATTCAGTAGCAAGATAAGGTCCGAAGACTTAAACGAGAAGAAAAATCACTTGAAGAAAACAATACTTTAAGTCTACTTAATGAATTATTACTCACTCTTAATTTAAAAAAAAGTCACTTTTTTTTCTTTTAATAGGCCTAGTAAACTCTGTAATAAAGGGAAGGTCAGTCACAAGTATCAAATGGTCCGAGAAATCTTCAACACAAGCATTGTTAGATTTTACTTCTAGATTCGTAAACAAATTATCAATAAGGGAAGCCGAATCTTTCGTTATTCTTGTTGGGATTCCACAAGCTGGCAAGAGACCACTGGATAGGCAAACTGATAACAAGTCAGCCCCATCAGAAGAGGTACCGGGGACGTTACCATTTAAATTATTAGAATTAAATAAATCAATATTAAAATCACCTATTATAACAATTTTGGGGTACTATTTTGAAGCCATAATCATAAAATCATCAACAAGTTTCACGAATTTCGAAGTAGGCGAACTTGAGGCCGGTTAAATACACAACACAATATTTTCATACCCTTCACATCTATATTAAACGAATAAAACTCAAACTCAATTTCAATATATAGATGATCAATTTCACTCACCAGATCTGACTGAATTGTTGATTTAATGAAAATACCAACCCCTTTCTGTTTCTTATTAATCCGATTCTTATGAAAAAAAAGTAAATCCTGTTTATTGGTAAATGTCTTTGTCGAATCATTCAAAAAATTTCGCAAGAGGGGAAGACATCTATATCATGGCAAGAAATAAACAGGGATATTCGATCAAAAATATTCAGTAACCCGCGACAGTTCAAAAATATAATTCTAAAACCAGCGCCTTTATTCAAATTTGAGTGGGGAGTAGATATTTATTTTCTGGGATAGAATGGACCATCACTAAAAATCATCATCATATGTGCATAAATTTTCAAATATTTTACCTAGATCTAGGGAGAGCTCCTCGAATTTGCGAATTCTATCATCCATTATGTTGACTCTGGGTACATTTTTTGACCAAAAGTGACTTACCAACCATACGGAGAGTCAATGGAGAAACAAACGTAACCAGAAATTCATCTGAAAGAAGCAAAGAAAAGTCATTCATCTGAAATAGTGTGGGACAAATAAAGGAAACAAAATATAATAAGTTGGCCTATTGATACTAAAAAAGAACGAAGTAAGAAAAAACCTCAGGGGAACACTCACCATGAAACTTCACGAACGGGTATCCGAAAATAAAATAATTATTCTCCTCAAACTATCATAAATTACCAGCTAACTTAATAGCCAAACCCACTAAACTCCAAAAAAAAAATACTCCACAAAATCATATAAGTATAGACTCAGGTCACTACTATCCTAATTCAATTATGGATAATCCCTCACACATATTTCTGAGCCGTTTTTTTTTTTTTTTTTTTTTTTTTTTTTTTTATCTCAAGCCATACTTGGGTTCCTTTATTTTTAACCCGAGAAGCAATAATCAATCCAGACTCCTTCATCTGCTTTGCTTTGTGAAGAATTCTGTGCGCATAGAGTTAAGTGGAGTAGAAATGTCCGTGCAAATTTTATTCCAGGGTCCTTAAGCTTGGATGCGCTTTGCATAACTAGAAAAGCTTCAGCTTGATTCCTGAGCCTAATTAGCACTAAATTAACCGCCTCTTTACGTGACTGACTTTGATCAGGGCGTCTATTCGTTATATTGTCAGTTTTTTTTCCGCCTAAGCGCTTATATTCGTTAATTGGCACAGGTGACGCAATTTTTGTGTATTCTTAAGCCGATATTTCACGTGAGCTTCAAGGGATAGATTCGGATTAAGGTCAGCAGGTAAGCCGTGTATGATCAAGTTTGAACTTCTCTCTTCCACTTCAAAAAGTAGCATTTGACGCTCGACCAACGAGTCCTTCTTCTTTTGCTCTTGAGAGTGATCATTCCAATTCACCTATTTTTCTGTCTCTTTCTAAAGTGTTATTATTTAACTCTTGTATTTCGGAAGACAAGTTGTTTACTGCTGTGATTAAATCCCACATCTTACTGAGTAGTCGTTCTAATTTTTCGTTTTGGAGCTTTTCGGGTGGTAAGGTACGGGTGTCACCACTTATTGGTGCAAAAATGGTGCTACACCACTTACTGGAGGGGAAAGCCCCGCTGGCACCAAATATTATAATGGGATGCCCGCGCTTATCACCACGGTTCTCTAAATATAGGGTACATTAATACCCAATTTACAATATACCCTGCCCCAGGGTACGATAACGTGATCGAACGATCAGACGGCCAAACTCTAAGGTCAAGGGTGCACCCAACCCGGGTCACTACTAAAATCTCTAGCTATCTTCTTGGAGAGTAAACGAAACCCCCTGTAGATATGATGATGACGGTATTTCTCGCAACTCTTTTCCTACCCTGTCTGGGTTCCTGGAAAAATAGTATACATAGCTGTAGAAAATAGCTTACTTATAATCTTCCAAAAAAAAGTGTAATCTCACACACACACATATATAGATCCCCACACGGGGTCTCAACGTCAACTCTCAATATAGATTAACTACTAAAACATTGGTTCTGTGCAACAAACTTTGCATAGGGGTGGACCTTCCCTTGGCCCTGGCCAATCCTCTAAATCAACATCCAAATCCGTTCTACTTTTGCGTAATTTTGTCTTTCAATGGCCCAGACCCGTAAGACAAAAATAGAATTTAAGTTCAAAGCTTACTTATTACGAAAGAATCTAGCTTAGCAACGAGAGTTCAACTTAGGATTGAAAATTATCTTGTAGGCAAATATAATTACAGAAAAGAAAATAGGTCATTTATCTGAAAAGAAGAGAAGCAATGGGTGGAACCCCAACAGAGCTCATTAGCTAGGTCGAACTTGGCTTGTGATGCTAGGATTTTCATTATATAATATGGCGATATACCCGAACGGAAAAATGATTTTTCTGAAACATAAAACAAGACTTACTTGCAAGGTGGTTGTTTGACTACCCCCGAAAAAAAACGTGCTGTTGAAAGAAAAATTCTGTCGAATAAATTTCTCAATGACAGTTCAGGTATCCAGTAATTGCGCAACCATAATCATTTTTTCACTCAAATGTAATTTGAGTGAATATATTCTTGGTTATGGAAGTAGAAGAAAATGGGGATTGATAGGTATTTAATTTACAGTCCGATCACGAACCCTTCTTCAGAGCACTTTGCTGAAAGGGATGGACTCTCTTGCATCAGATGACGATCTAGAGATGTTATCAAGTGAAGACGACTCATTCTATGAAGATCAAGGTGTTTCACCGTACAAACGCCATATTGTAGCCCTGATAGATCATGACTATACAGCATTATATCCATCCAGAAAGAAGCGCCCGCGTATTAAAGGTATATATTTTTTTAATTGAATAAAGGGTGACGAGATGTCCAACTTCTGTCAGATATATCCTACTTTTTGTTAATTGTCTCGTTCTACTGGTACATAACTTACCCGACTAGGTAACTGTAGTTTATTAGTACCTTCAGTGGCGTTAATTGGAAGGGAAAAGAATTGGCCCCCTTAAGATTCTCCCTTCTTAGATTTTAAAAAGGCACCTTCTGAATATTTTCATTGAAATAATTGAAAAATAAAATTTCCCCTCCCCCCTTATATATTGAAAACAACCCTTCCACTCCCTTAATTTCCGTGAATTAATGCAACTGAGTGCATTCGGTAACACTAAAAAGATGTCTTGGCTTAGA
The DNA here is from genome assembly GCA_027921565.1 of Artemia sinica. Classification (NCBI taxonomy): domain Eukaryota; kingdom Metazoa; phylum Arthropoda; class Branchiopoda; order Anostraca; family Artemiidae; genus Artemia; species Artemia sinica. The sequence goes on from CM051264.1 coordinate 50,037,824, forward strand.
TGAAGATAAGTTTATTTAAGATGTACTACTCTAAAAAAAATGTTTTTGATGAATTATTACATAAAGTGTACCTGTCGTCAACAAACGAAGAACATTTGCGTGCAACAATGTTTCTTTGCGCAATATGTTTAGTCAAGTGTCCTTTTTCGTAATGTTTCAACATATTTCTAAATTAGCAACTCTTTGACTAAATATGCTATCCAGTTTTGAAAATATAAAAGCAATAATAATAAGGACATATCGTCGTAGCAAAGCCAAGGCTCTTTTTAGCCGCTTATTAATGACCCTGTTCGGCCCATTATTAATTACCCTGTTTGGTCCAGCAATATTAATGAGGATAATCGTTACACCAAAGCCACGGCTCCTGTTTGGTCATTTTTCCTTTTTTCTTCTATCTACATACTTTAGTGTCTAGCTTGAGATTTAACTCGCAGAGTTTCAAGATACTCAATAATACAGAGATTTTGTAGGTCAGGGTCTCATCATAATTTTTGTACAGAATTTGTCGACTTTTCAGATTTTCTTTGACGTTTTTTTTTTTTTATTCAAATCTCCTGACTTCGTTTTGGACTCGCATTTAAAAGATTTGTCCAGAAAGCTAGGAGTAAAGAAACAGCAGCAAAAATAGCTGTTGGCATGTGAAAATAGATCCAAAATTAATTTATGTTGTATAGCTTCATCTTCTATCTTAAGATTTTTAAAAGAGCTTTTTCTGTGAAATGTTTCAAACCCTGTTTCGTAAAGTTATGAAAATATCAGTCAGTTGTGCCCATTAGTTTTGAGCTTGGTAGTACAATAACCCCAATAAGACAGTAATAGAAAATTGATTGAACTATGTTTTATTATGTCTGCATTCATTTGGGTATGCTGAAAAAAAACCAACAACAAGTTGAGGAGATAGATTTTAACCTGGTCAGAGTACAAAGTTTCTGGCAACCCGTTGGTAGCATAATGGGATTGATCTCTGGTTGGTAATACAGGACCCAGGGTTCAATCTCAGCTGCCGTGAGGCATGGAATTGCCTAGAGATTATGCAATAGTGTCTTCAAATAGTTAAACAGCAAGAAGAAGATGAAGAGGAAAAGAAAAGTTTTTTGGTAACCCTTCGATGGCATAGCGAGATTTATCTCTGCTTGGTAATATGGGACTATGAGCTGGATTTCAGCTGCTAAAGGTCCCAGAATTGCAATAGGATTGTGTTTTAGCGTCTAAGCAACCAATTAGGTAGTAAGAGAGGAAAGTTTTGGAATTTTCTTTATTTAAATATCACGTGTTCCAAATTTTTCTGGTCATCCTGATCACACGATAAAAGTCTGGATGATAAACTTTGGAGTAGAGTCCGTTCAGCCTGGATTTCTTTTCTCGCAGACTGTAGAGCTGGGCAAGGTAGCATCTGCGGATTAACCCACAATCCGATTCAAACTTTCTTTTCAAACAGTTTGTAGTGACGAACTGTAAGTAAGGAGCGATACGGGTCAATAGTAACCGAAACTCTAAAAACCGGAATATTGATATCAATAGATAAACAAATAAGTAGAACAACAGGAAAATTTTTATACAAGACAGTGGAACGCAACTTTAACTGAATATTTCGACCCTATATCCAAGGGTCGTCCTCAGCAAAACAGACGAAGAGAATAAAAACACTATAAAAGAAACTTACATTAAAATTCAATCATTAAAACTGTTTAAAAAAATGTTTAAAAACAGCCCTAATATCATTACTTCAAGGAAGTTCAACCAGGACTGGTACTCCAAACGAAATGGACAGAGAACAATTCATTCAGATGGAATTAAAATACTTACAGACAAGCTTTTAAAGCTAATCTCGCCTTCTTGGCAGCCAGCCTAGAAGGTCTATTCGTAATAGGTTGAGTGGTGTTATTTACTGGTTTTTTAATATAATTAGTCAAATCATTTTTAATTAAATTTGTGTATAGGGCATTAAGCGAATATTCCCCCAAATCTCTATTTAAAGAAATATTACTATTTATTTTGATTTTAATTTCAATTGCCTCTCGAACAACCTGTTTTATGCCTAAATCATTGCTAATAAGGCAAGTTTCTTCAAAAAGCATTTTATGACTAGGGTTATCATATATGTGACTGCTTAAAGCAGAATCAAAGGAAATATTTGTACTATTAGAATTTAAAGCTTTAGTTATGTCATCTTTGTGTTGTTGCAGGCGTTTTTCTAAATTTTGATGGGTTCTACCAACATAAAAATGGCCACAGTCACATGGTATTTGATAAACCCCTCTCTGGCGAGTAACTGGGGTTACATCTTTACCAGAATTTAAGAAATTCATGATTTAAAAATTATTTGTAAATATGACATAAAAATTATTTTGTGTGCAAACTTTTTTTAAACTTGTAGTGACTTTTGGAATATATGGAAGGTAAATTATATTTGAGGGCTTGACGGGAACTTCACATTGCAAAAGACCCTTAATTTTACGGGAGTGTCTTGCCAATCTTCGGCTAATTGTATTGTTAATAAAGACAATAGGATAACCGTTTCCAAAAAGTATGTCTCTAATAAAATTTAGTTCATCTGTGATGTAAGATTCAGAGCAAATGTTTAGGGCACGGTCAACAAGAGATGTAACAACACCTCTTTTAACTTGTGGGGGGTGATTGGATTTAAAATGTAGATATCTGTTATTTTGTGTGGGTTTTCTGTAAATTGTGAAATCCAGTTTATCAATGTTACGAATAATTAAAACATCCAGAAACGGTAATTTATTTGCATTTTCAATTTCTAAGGTAAATTGTAAATTTCGGTCATATGTATTAAGGTGATCTAGAAAGCCCCTAAGTTCATTTTCCCCATAATTCCAGAGCGATATTACATCATCCATATAACGCCCCCAATATACATGTTTTAAAAAATATGAATTTAAGGCCCAATTTTCAAGGTGTTCTACATAAATGTTCGCTAATAACCCGGATAGCGGCGCACCCATAGGGAGACCATTTTTTTGTTGATAAATTTGGGCCTTAATTTTGATCAAATTTTTGAGATAGACATTTTGTTCAGCATAGTTGAAAGGTTCCAAAACTTTGACTTTGGAGATGAAACATGAATCCCCCCCCCCCCACGGCGGCTCCAATGTTTTATTATTATTTTTTTCCCAGAGGCACTTCACACGGAAGGGGTCGTCGTAGAAACTTCAAAGGGGGCTCATTCGATTGGAAATCGAGAGTTCTAGTGCCCTTTTTAATAGTCGAAAATGATTGGAGGGCAACTAGCACCCCCACGCCCATCATTCCCCCAAACACATCCAATCAAAAGTTTGAGATAGCCATGTTGTTCAGCGTAGTTGATTTCCAGATAGAAAATATATTTTTGAGGAGGACACTCCCCCACAACCCTCAGGGCAAGAGTTTTAATTTATGCCCTGGGGGTATATAAGGTTTTTATAGAAGGCGTTGTCGTAGAAACTTCAAAACAGGCTCATTCGATTGGAAATTCAAAGGGCTAGTGCCCTTTTTAATAGTCGAAAGTGATTGGAGGGCAACTAGCCCCCCCCCACGCCCATCATCCCCAAACACATCCAATCAAAATTTTGAGATAGCCATTTTGTGCAGCGTAGTTGATTTCCAGATAGAAAATATATTTTTGAGGAGGACACTCTCCCATAACCCTCAGGGCAAGAGTTTTAAGTTATGCCCTGGGGGCATATAAGGTTTTTTTTAGAACGCGTTGTCGTAGAAACTTCAAAAAAGGCTCATTGGATTGGAAATTCAAAGGGATAGTGCCCTTATTAATAGTCGAAAGTGATTGGAGGGCAACTAGCCCCCCCCCCCTCACGCCCGTCATTCCCCAAACACATCCAATCAAAATTTTGAGATATTCATTTTGTCCAGCGTAGTTGATTTCCTGATAGAAAATATGTTTTTGAGGAGGACAATCCCCCACAACCCTCAGGGCAAGGGTTTTAAGTTATGCCCTGGGGGCATATAAGGTTTTTATAGAAGGCGCTGTCGTAGAAACTTCAAAAAAGGCTCATTCGATTGAAAGTTTAAAGGGCTAGTGCCCTTTTTAATAGTCGAAAGTTATTGGAGGGCAACTTGGCCCCCCCCCCACGCCCATCATCCCCAAACACATCCAATCAAAATTTTGAGATAGCCATTTTGTTCAGCGTAGCTGATTTCCAGTTAGAAAATGTGTTTTTGAGGAGGAAACTCCCCCACAACCCCCAGGGCAAGGGTTTTAAGTTATGTCCTGGGGGCATATAAGGTTTTTATAGAAGGCGTTGTCGTAGAAACTTCAAAAAAGGCTCATTTGATTGGAAATTCAAAGGGATAGTGCCCTTTTTAATATTCGAAAGTGATAGGAGGGCAACTAGCCTCCCCCCCACGCTCATCATTCCCCCAAACACATCCAATCAAAACTTTGAGATAGCCATTTTGTTCAGCGTAGTTGATTTCCAGATAGAAAATATTTTTTTGAGGAGGACACTCCCCCACAACCCTCAAGGTAAGGGTTTTAAGTTATACCCTGGGGGCATATAAGGTTTTTATAGAAGGCGCTGTCGTAGAAACTTCAAAAAAGGCTCATTCGATTGAAAGTTTAAAGGGCTAGTGCCCTTTTTAATAGTCGAAAGTTATTGGAGGGCAACTTGGCCCCCCCCCTCCACGCCCATCATCCCCAAACACATCCAATCAAAATTTTGAGATAGCCATTTTGTTCAGCGTAGCTGATTTCCAGTTAGAAAATGTGTTTTTGAGGAGGAAACTCCCCCACAACCCCCAGGGCAAGGGTTTTAAGTTATGTCCTGGGGGCATATAAGGTTTTTATAGAAGGCGTTGTCGTAGAAACTTCAAAAAAGGCTCATTCGATTGGAAATTCAAACGGCTAGTGCCCTTAATATAATTAATTTAATAATTTAAATTAATAGTCGAAATTTAATAGTCGAAAGTGATTTGAGGGCAACTAACCACCCTCTCACGCCCACCTTTTCCCCAAACACATCCAATCAAAATTTTGAGACAGCCATTTTATTAAATGTAGTTTTAAGTTCTGGAAATTAGGTCTTTGAGGATGAGAACTCCCCCACAGCCCTCAGGGCAAGGGTTGTAATTTAAGGATTCTCCGAATCCTTCATATTATTTCTTATGGAAGGGATGCTCGTATAAACTTTAGAGAGGGCTCATTTTACTGGACAAAGTTCTTGTTCACTTTTTAAGAGTCAAAAGAGATTGGAGGGCAACTAGCTCCCCCCCCCCCCCTCCTCCACGCCCTAAACGCATCAGATAAAAATTTTGAGATAGACATTTTGTTAAAATAGTTCGAAGTTCTGATAACAAAAAACTGGTGTCGACACAGCCCACCAGGGCCCGGGGGTAGGCGTTGTAAGTTATGCCCTGGGGGCATATAAACAATCAAACAATCATTAAATAAACAATCAATGCAAACAAACATACAATAGATATTAATGTAAATTAATAAATAAATTTAGTTTTTTAAATTAATTTTCTTATATACTAAGTTTTAGACAAAGAAACTAAAGGTCGAAGGTGATTGAAGGGCAACTAGCCCCCCCCCCCCCACGCCCATCATTCCCTCAAACACATCCAATCAAAATTTTGAGATTGCCATTTTGTTCAGCGTAGTTGATTTCCAGATAGAAAATATATTTTTGAGCAGGACACTTCCCCACAACCCTCAGGGCAAGGGTTTTAAGTTATGTCCTGGTGGCATATAAGGTTTTTATAGAAGGCGTCGTCGTAGAAACTTCAAAACAGGCTCATTCGATTGGAAATTCAAAGGGCTAGTGTCTTTTTTAATAGTAGAAAGTGATTTGAGGGCAACTAGTCCCCCCCCCACGCCCATTATTTCCCCAAACACATCCAATCAAAATTTTGAGGTAGCCATTTTGTTCAGCGTAGTTGATTTCCAGATAGAAAATATGTTTTTGAGGAGGACACTCCCCCATAGGTTTTAAGTTATGCCCTGGGGGCACATAAGGTTTTTATAGAAGGCGTTGTCGTAGAAAACTTCAAAAAAGGCTCATTCGATTGGAAATTCAAAGGGATAGTGCCCTTTTTAATAGTCGAAAGTGATTGGAGGGCAACTAGCCCCCCCTCCACGCCCATCACTCCCCCAAACACATCAGCGTAGTTGATTTCCTGATAGAAAATATGTTTTTGAGGATGGCACTCCCCCACAACCCTCAGGGCAAGGGTTTTTAGTTATGCTCTGGGGGTATATAAGGTTTTTATAGAAGGCGTTGTCGTAGAAACTTAAAAACAGGCTCATTCGATTTGAAATTCAAAGGGCTAGTGCCTTTTTTAATAGTCGAAAGTGATTGGAGGGCAACTAGCCCTCCCCCCCCCCCCCACGCCCATCATTTCCCCAAACACATCCAATCAAATTTTGAGATAGCCATTTTGTTCAGCGTAGTTGATTTCCAGATAGAAAATATGTTTTTGAGGAGGACACTCCCCCACAACCCTCAGGGCAAGGGTTTTAAGTTATGCCCTGGGGGCACATAAGGTTTTTATAGAAGGCGTTGTCGTAGAAACTTCAAAAAGGCTCATTCGATTGGAAATTCAAAGGGCTAGTGCCCTTTTTAATAGTCAAAAGTGATTGGAGGGCAACTAGCCCCCCCTCACGCCCATCATTCCCCCAAACACATCCAATCAAAATTTTGAGATAGCCATTTTGTTCAGCGTAGTTAATTTTCAGATTGAAAATATGTTTTTGAGGAGGACATTCCCCCACAACCCTCAAGGCAAGGGTTTTAAGTTATACCCTGGGGCATATAAGGTTTTTATAGAAGGTGGTGTCGTAGAAGCTTCAAAAAAGGCTCATTCGATTGGAAATTCAATGGGCTAGTCCCTTTTTAATAGTCGAAAGTGATTTGAGGACAACTAACCACCCTCTCACGCCCACCTTTTCCCCAAACACATCCAATCAAAATTTTGTGACAGCCATTTTATTAAACGCAGTTTTAAGTTCTGGAAATTAGGTTTTTGAGGATGACAACTCCCCCACAGCCCTCAGGGCAAGGTTTGTAAGTTATGCCTAGGGGGCATATAAGGTTTTGTATAGACAACATTGTTGTATAAACTTCAGAGAGGGCTCATTTGATTGGAAAATGACATACTTGTTGGCGGAGGCTATTTATCCGTACTTTCGAGAAAATCTAGTCGAAGACATCCAGAAATCTGACCTTGTGCTGGAATATGATGAAACAACGAACAATGGTGGGGTAAAGGAGCTCCAAATAAGAGTTTGATACTGGTCAAAAGAGCGGAAACAAGTGGTTACTTGGCATCTTCAGATATATTATATAGGACATGCAACCAGTGAAGATCTGAGTAAGAAAATTCTACAGAGTATTGAAGATGAAGGACTTTCACTTGAGAGATTGTTGATGCTTGCAAGTGATGGCCCAGCTGTCAATAAGAAAGTGTGGTCAATCGTAGACTCAGAAAAGAGAAAAAGGTATTCAAAAGGCCTATTGAATATCGGAACCTGCAACATTCATGCAGTGCATAATGCATTCCTGAAAGGGCTACAAGAACTCGGGGAGGAGTGCTCTGATATGATCATCGCCGTTTACCACTTTTTCAGCGGATGGCCAGCTCGTTCTGACGATTTCAGCCAGTGCCAATGGAAAGTTAAAGTACCTCAGCATAAGTTTGTGAAGCACGTCCCCACGAGATCGCTCACCATAAGGGAAGCAGCAAGCCGCTTGATCGAACAGTGCCCTGCATTGACAGAATATTTCCTAGAATTCTTGCCATAGAAAAATAGTCTGAAGTACCTGATGTCAAATGCAAAATATTTGAAAATTGTAAGTTGGCTAAAAAAGCAAACAATGAAAGCCGAAATTGAGTTCATTATAAGCTCTGCGGCAATTTTCACCTCTTTTACTGGTGTATTTCAACGACAGGAGCCGTTAATACATGTGGTACACTTTGAGCTGAGACGGTTATGCACAGTTCTTTTGGGCAGATTGTGCCGGCTGATGATGTCAATCTCCGGATCCTCGGTGGTTTTGAAGGCTTAGATAGTACTGCAGATGTTTACCTTGTGTAATGAAAGCGTCCTGGCTGCCCTGGATTCTTCGAAAGTTATTCTGAAAGACAGGACATTTATTTTCCTGAGAATCAGGAAGCATATCAAAGCTGCTGTACAGTACCTGCTGACAAAATGCCCTGTGAACAACGAGTTTTTCCGAAGCCTTGCCAGCCTAAGCCCTCCCAGTCCAGATTGCCAAAGAGCGAGTTGCAGTGATATCCTCCACACCGCGAGAGAACTTCCATTCGAGACGGACATCGAGCAAGTCCAGGGAGAATGGTTGTTATTACAGTCAGATCCCGTGCCGCCACCCATGGAGAGTACTCGAATCGACAGCTATTGGCAAAAGATCCTGGAACTGAAGACACCATCTGGTGAAACCAAATATCAGTCCTTAGGTCGGATAGTCCGGGCAGCTATGTCGCTCTGTCATGGAAGTGCAGACGTAGAGAGAGGATTTTCTCGGTCAGCTCTGCTGATGACTCGCCTTCAAGCGCGTACAGAAGAGCGGACACTGAATGCTAAGGCTTTTGTTGCGGATGCGCTCCGTGACTATGAGAACAGACCAGAGCGTGTGCTGATCACAAAGAAGCTGCTTTGTCTGGCTAGATCAGCTATGACCTGTACCTTTTTGAGCGAAGACAGGAAGAATCAGAGAGAGAAGCTTGAAGCTGAGAAGAAAGATGCTGAACAAGAAATCCAGGAGATGGCGTGGAAGAAGCAGAAAATAGCGGACCTAGAGTCAGACATTGTAAGAAAAAAAAAGAGACGGTTAAGCAGAAGAAGGAAATAGGCGATACCCTTCTGAGAGAGGCAGGGGAACGGTTGAAGAAAGCTGTGGAAGAGAAGGACTTCCTGAAAATTGGTCTTGCTCAAAGTATGCTGGAAGCAGCATTAAAAGCTCGCTCCGAAGAAAGGGAAAGGGCAGATAATGCTGAATCGGTTGAAGTACTTGTTCTGAAGAGGAAATCTGAACTAATTGATTGTCTTTCAAAAAAGTCAAAGAAGTGATGACATAATATCCAGTGATTGATTATACCTAGTTGTGGTAGATGCTTGTTTTTTTATCGTTTTGTATAAGTAAATAAAATCAATTGAAGAAAAAAATAAGGATTTCAGCCTTTCCGTCCGTAACTTCTCGGGCTCTCATAGGCCAGTGATGATCTTACGGTAGTAATTGGGATCCTTGTAATCCATCTGCCTATGCTCTGACGGCTTCTGAGTAGTCACTTTTTGTCGCTTTTTTGGTGTCCTCAAGTAACTAAGGTCACTTTTTTCGCGCACCTCGTTGCGGCCGACCCCTGTACTCGTATAAACTTCAGAGTGGATTCATTTGAATGGAAATTAAAAGTTGTAGTTCATTTTCTCAGAGTGAAAAAGATCGGAGGGCAACTAGCCCCTCCCGCCCTCCACGCCTTTGGGCGTATCGGATGGATAAACACATCCGATAAAAATTTCAGGTGACCATTTGTTAAAAATAGTTCAACCCTCAGATATTGAAACTCCAGGGTCGACACAACCTCCCAGGCCAGAGGGACAGGCGTTGTAAGTTATACCCTGGGGATTTATATGGTTTTTATAGAAGGGATACTCGTATAAACTTCAGAGAGGGCTCATTTGATTGAAAATAGAAAGTTCTAGTTCACTTTTAAAGAGTCAAAATAGACAGAAGCTTAATCTAGTCCCCCACGCCCTTTTTCCCCAAACCCATCCGATAAAAATTTTGAGATAGCAATTTTGTTAAAAATAGTTCAAACATCAGATAATAAAAACTCCGAGGTTGACACAAACCCATTTTTTCACTTTGATATTGTTACTTTGATACCAGTTTTGATACTTTGATGAATATTTGATTTTTTTTTTTGATTTTTTTTTTAAAGTTTGATCTTGAAATAAGGAATTTTTAAAAACTTGAATTTTTTTGCAATCAAAAACGAACAAAAATTAATTAAAAAAAAACTTTCCGAAAAAATAAGTTTTTCAAAGAAAAGTAAAGGCCATTCTAAACTTTCAGAAGATATAAATACCTTTTAGAATTCAAACTCAAAACGACCAGAAATTACTATTAAAGAATAAATGGAACCCAAAACGAACAGAAATTAAATAAACAATCATAGCAGAAACATACAACAAGTAATGATATACATGAATAAATAGATCTTAAAGCGAGTAATGCTTAGATTGAATATGAAAATCCAGCTTAAGACGAAAAAAATATTTTCCTATTGAAGTACAAATGAAACTTAAAACGAACAGAAATTAAATAAACAATCAATGCAAACAAACATACAAAAGATATTATTGTAAATTAATAAATAAATCTTAAAACAAGTGAAACTTAGATTGAATATGCAAATTAAGCTTGAAACAAACAAAAATCACCACAAACAAGAGTTTGGGTATGACCTCCTTCTCTCACTGTAAAAGTCTAAAACCTACTGCGTCATTGGCGCTTTACTGAAAACTATATGCGTCTTGAACAGTCTTGGAAAGTATTAACAACATCAAATTGAATATTTGATGTATAATGATATTAATTGTTGAAAGATCCATCAGTTCAAGAATTTATTTCGCTGTAATTGTATTTTTATTTTCAATGCTGTAAGAACTGGAAAAGAAAATATTTGTAGTATAATCCGTTTTCAGTTAAGCGCCGATGACGCAGTAGGCTTTTGGTTTTTATTAAATAAAAAAAAACAAGTTTTTTAAACTGAAAGTAAGGAGCGACATTAAAACTTAAAACGAACAGAAATTATTCTGTATATGAAAGAGACTGTCCCCTCCTCAACGCCTCGCTCTTTACGCTAAAGTTTTTTATTGTTTTAAAAAATAAAGTTGTGAGACAGAGTCAACTTTAGCGTAAAGAGCGAGGCGTTGAGGAGGGGACAGTCTCTTTCATATACAGAATAATTTCTGTTCGTTTTAAGTTTTAATGTCGCTCCTTACTTTCAGTTTAAAAAACTTGTTTTTTTTATTTAATTTTTGAAACGTTTTGAATAAATGCAGGTTTTGATCTTGGCTCACCGTACATGAATAATTAAAACAAAATTGTCATATTAATTTACTTTTATTTAGTTAAATGGCTTTCTCGAAACTTGTTTAATTTTATTTACGAACGTTTTTATTAGTAATAAATATACGTAACTTACGAATTAACTTACGTAACGAACTTCTATATTCATATATTTTTAATACATTTATTAGGGGTTCGCCCCCTAGTCAATACCTTGCTCTTTAAGCGAAAGTTCAAATCTTGTTCCAATTCTTTAGAAATGACCGCTTAATCACAAAGGCCGTTAATTAGAATAAATAGCTCTTATGAAAGTACTAAAAAATCTTTGGCTTAAAGAGCGAGGCATTGACTACGGGGTGAACCCAATTATATATGTAATATTTTCTGTTCGTTTAAAGTTTCGATGTTGCTGCTGTTGCAGTTGAAATACTTGTTTTTTTATATTAAATTTATGATCTTTTTTTAAATAATGCTGGGAAGTCCGGCGTCCCCTTCATAGCAATGTCCCTTCCCCATGAAAAATTCCTTCATGGAAAGACTCCTCCCAAATAACCCCTGACCCACCCACCCCCCCCCCCTCCCCCCCACTACCAGGAAAAATCTCCCCTGAAAACGTCTGTATACTTCCAAATAACCAATACTATATGTTAACATTGGGTAAAGTTCATAACTTTCAGCCCTCCCCCCGGGAAGTTCGGGGGATTAAGTCATCCTAAAAGACATACTTATAATATTTTCGAACATGCTGAACAAAATGGCTATCTCAAAATTTTGATCAGGTGACTTTGGGAAAAAAATGAGCGTGGGAGGGGGCCTAGTTGCCCTCCATTTTTTTGGTCACTTAAAAAGGGCACTAGAACTTTCAATTTCCATTCCAATGAGCCCTTTCACGATATTCTAGGACAACTGGTTCGATACGATCACCCCTGGGGAAAAAAAAAAAAAAAAAACAAAAAACAAACAAACAAACAAATAAACACGCACCCGTGATCTTCCTTCTGGCAAAAAATGCAAAATTCCACATTTTTGTAGATGGGAGCTTGAAACCTCTACAGTAGGGTTCTCTGATACGCGGAATATGATGGTGTGATTTTCATTAAGGTTCTATGACTTTTAGGGGGTCTTTCCCCCCTTTTTCGAAAATCAGCCAAATTTTCTCAGGCGCCTAACTTTTGATGGAAAGGATTAAACTTGATGAAACTTATATATTTGAAATCAGCATTAAAATACGATTCTTTTGATGTATCTATTTGTATCAAAATACCGTTTTCTAGAGTTTCGGTTACCATTGAGCCGGGTCGCTCCTTACTTACAGTTCGTTACCACGAACTGTTTGATTTACAGTTAGGAAAGGAGGCAGTATCCAATCACTTGTTTGTAGGGAAACTATATTCATCTTTAACAACTTTAAAAAGAGCTAATAAATTAAACTGAATATTTGATGTATAATGATATTAATTGCTGAAAGCTCATCAGTTCAAAATGTTACTATAATTTTAATGTTTATTTTCAGAGATAAGTACAAAAGAAAATATTTGTCACAAAATTGGTTTTCAGTAAAGCGCCAATGACGCGGTAGGTTTTAGACTTTTACAGTGAGAGAAGAAGGTCATACCCAAACTCTTGTTTGTGGTGATTTTTGTTTGTTTCAAGCTTAATTTGCATATTCAATTTAAGTTCACTCGTCTTAAGATTTATTTATTAATTTACATTAATATCTATTGTATGTTTGTTTGTGGTGATTGTTTTTTTAATTTCTGTTCGTTTTAAGTTTCATTTGTACTTCAATAGGAAAATATTTTTTTCGTCTTAAGCTTGATTTTCATATTCAATCTAAGCATTACTCGCTTTAAGATCTATTTATTCATGTATATCATTACTTGTTGTATGTTTTTGCTATGATTGTTTATTTAATTTCTGTTCGTTTTGGGTTTCATTTATTCTTTAATAGTAATTTCTGGTCGTTTTGAGTTTGAATTTTAAAACGTATTTGTATCTGCTAAGCTTAAGCTTAAAATGGCCTTTACTTTTCTTTGAAAAACTTATTTTTTCGGAAAGTTTTTTTTAATTAATTAAAAAAAAATGGCTATTGTTTACGTATAGTATTTCTTATTGGGAAGTATGCAGATATTTTTTTAAGGGGGAGAGGGATTTTGTGCTTGGGGATTTTATCCCCATTTCCATGGGGATAATTTTCCGTAAGGAAGGATGTTTCCGGGGGTGAGCTTAAAGGAAAATTTTACGCTGGGGGGATTTGACAGAACTCCTATACGAAATTCTTTTTATTTGTCTTACTGTCTTCGCCAACTCCATTTTGCATGTGAATATGGTTCGGGGCAAATTTTCAGCGTCTTTTGATTTCTGGGGAAAAATCCCATGGAAGTGGGAATTTCAGGAGTGATCAGAAAACCTATACTGTTAGAGCTTAAAACCTTTTTCTTTTTTTCAAATGGAAACATTCTAAGGATAGTTTTTTCAGGCTGACTTGTCTGCAAAAAAAATTTACGGAGGGGGGGGGGGCGAACTTCCAGCGAGGATGGAATTTTCCTCAAGGAATTCTTTTGTAATTCAAGAATTCCTGAAGGGTATCTTTTGTGGGAGGAACTTTCCACGGAGGATTTTCCCGTGAGGGAAGGGGATTTTTCATAGAGGGTGAGTCAGATTTACCTGTATTATTCCAAAAACGATCAGAAATTAAAAAAGAACAAGTTTTTTCAATTGAAAGTAAGGAGCAACATTAAAACTCAAAACGAACAAAAATTATTCCGTATTTGAAGGGGCTGCCTTCCTCCTCAATGCCTTGCTTTTTACGCTGAAAACTTAAACGCGAAGAGCAAGGTATTGAGGAGGGAGGCAACCCCCTTCATACACGGAATAGTTTCTGTTCGTTTTGAGTTTTAATCTTGCTCCTTACTTTTAGTTAAAAAAACTTATTTTTTTATTTAATATAAGTAAAGACCTATATGCCTATCGTCATAGAAAATTCAGAACTTTCAGGCAGAGAAGGCCGAAGGAAGATCTTGGATACTTTTCCGACTAATTTCGGCTGCAAAAATTTGGGCTCAAAATTTAATTTACGCGTAACAGTAGTTATTTAAGTATGGAAGTTATCACTTTCTATATTTTAACCAAATCATCTTTTATAAGGAATTTAATAAGGATATAGTATATTCAATGTTATTGTGGCTGAGTTTGCTTCTTTGTTGTTATCAGGAAAAAGTTTCTGAATTATTTTGAGGTTTTGTTTTTCCTATTGTTGTTTACCCTCTAAAGATGGTTTTTTGTTAAGTAGTGTTTGTAAGGCCTTTTTCTTTGGGTGTTTTCAGCAGCGCCATCTTTTTTCGGGTAGATTGGCACATCATCTATACTATCAATTTTTGTAGCGCCATTTTTCATTTCATATCGTTAAGAAGCGTACTGGGAGCTAGCAGAAGAGGGGAAGGAACCTTCCACAAGCGACGTATTGTACCCGCCGGTAATAAGTTACCCGTAAATTGCGGGGAATCGTTGAGGGGGTCCTTACACTTCCCTTGTTCCTAGGTTCCTTCATTCAGTATTTATTCTGCATTTGGTGCTGATGGCGTCTACCGCTGGATTGCTCATTTATAGTCCTGTTCTGAATTTGGTCCAAAATAGTATTGAAAAAGGCTTTTCTCCAGATATTATGAAGAAACATATGTTTGAATTTTTTACACTCGCCCAGGTTTCTGAAGCGAGGAGGCAAATCTTCCAGATTTGCCATCCTGGAGAAATTCAGCCAAAGAAAGTGGATACAAACGCTTTTATTAACAGTGTCTCTGATATTATCGATATTATCACAAAGTTCGATACTGATGATGTTGGTCTGTCAGTCTTTGTTATCCGCCACCCTAGTGAAGTACCACTCATTCCTGCCGATGCTTTTTGTGCGTTGAGTTGCCGTTTAAACTTCTGTTTGTCTGAGTTACGCTCTTTGTCTGAGTGTGTGAGAACTCTTCTGCCTGGACAAATCGGATGTCCTCCGTCGTTAATGCAAAAGCGTTCTGTCTCTTCGAAACCGTCTTATGCAGTTATTTTAAAAACCCACCTAATGACCTCAAAGATCCTATTGAGCGCAAAGAGACCCTTGATACCTTGGATGGTCATGATGGTATCGTAAGTGTTAGATCTGAACCTGTCAAGAAAAGATGGGTAGTTCTTACCCCAGATAAAGCCTCAGCCGTCTCACTCATCGCCGCTGCAACTAGTCAGCTTAATGTGTCCACTCCTGTCCTTAATCAAAAAATGCTTGGTATTGTGAGTGACATCCCTGCTGGTGTGCTAAAATCAAAGCTTATTAGTATGATTCCCGGTCTTGTTGATGCAACTAAAATTGGAAGTTCCAGATCCTTCCGCCTTGAATTTCTTGACGATGCTGCCTTAAATAAATCTATAAATGATGGTTTGTGTTTGGGATACGAGCTTTTTAAAACTGGATCTTTCCAGAAACTACCTCCTAGGTGTTACCGTTGTCAATCGCCGAACCATATTGTCGGTAATTGCCCACTCCCATCGACTAATCAAAGTGTTCACGATGCACCGCTGGACATTGTAACACACGTGAGAATCCTTGCACTGAAAGCCCGAATTGTGCCAACTGCGGGGGAAATTATGTTTCCTATAGTCTCAGATGCCCAGTTTTTAAAAAAAAGCTCTGAATAAGGATATGAAATGATTGCTAGTGGCAATAAATTTCGCTCTGTATCACTTAATATTAACGGAACCAAAGACAAAGATCTTCTTATTGATGAGCTTCTTGATTATGATATAGTTTTCCTATCGGAACATTTTCTAACTAATGCCAATACAGATACTCTTTAACGGTCCCCCCCCCCACTCGTTTGTACGTGAAGCTAAAAAACGCGTCGGCCCTCTGGGGGCCTTGCAACTTTAGTTTGCCTCGCTCAGAAGCTTGAGCTTATTTCTTCTGATTATAATTTACTGGCAACAAAGTGCGGTAAATTGGTCTTCATCAATGTCTATATGCCATGCAATTGTAAGAACATTTCTTCCATATCTTCCTTCGTGGGTGCTTGCCAACGTCTCAGGATACTTCTGCTAAGAGTGACTAATCAGGGATTAAATTGGATTGTGGTTGGTGATATTAATGCCAATCTTCTGTCTAAATCTGAAAGAAGTGACCTGTTTTTTGATGCTTTACCTAGTGGCTATCAGTTAGTCAATAAGGACAAAGAACTTACTTATATTGATAACCGTGATGGTGCTAGATCAAACCTTGATCATATTATAGCTTCAAACGGATCACTTGTGATTCCTCCTGTCATTGTTTTGGATGATAAAATTGAGGATGATCACTTGCCTTTAACTTGTGAAATTGAGTCGCCTGCTCTACTGGCTTATGACCGTTCTTCTAACCATAATAAAGGGTTTGATAAGCCAAATTGGAAAACGAATATTTTCTGAAGTATATTTGTATGTTCTTTGCTCGTTATTGTCAAGCCTGAAAGTCTCTTTTCACCTTTTACAAACCTCCGTAAGGTCGCCGGCAGCTAAGATTGATTTAAATTGTTACTATTACCAGCTCGTGCATTGTTTGAAGTCAGCTGCTTCAGCTTCAGTTCCTGTTCAAGTTGTTAGATTTGGCACCAGAAAACCGTTGTGGAATGTTTGCCCAGAAGTGAAAAAAGCTAAACAACGTGCGAAGTTTTGGCTCCGCCTTTGGATTGCTTGTGATCGGTCCAAGTCTGGCGAAATATTTAAAATTAAGCAAATTCGAAACGTCAGTTTAGATCTTCTTTGCGTCAAGCCCGCCTGAATGCTTTGGATAGCCCCCCGGATCGGAAGTCTTGGTCCAATGTAATTAATAGCAGCAAGTGTGTGCCTGCTACCGTTTCGAATATCAAAATCAGTTATTTTGTTGTTCATTTTACTCGTGTTTTTTCTACATTTAATCATTTTATCCAGTCCATGTTTTCTTCCTTATTGCATAAAACTATTCCTCAAGTTCTTCAGCAAGCCCATATATTGTCAATATCTGGAGGTGATATCTATCAGGCTTTAAAGAGGGTTAAGAAATCAAGTGCTCCTGATATGGAGGGTGTGTGTTATAATCACTTGGCCATTAAGTGTCCATTATTGTTAACACACATTCAGCTCCTATTCCAAATGTGTTTAGCCTAGTCGTTAGTTTCAGATAGTTTCCTTTTGGAAATCGTAACATCAGTTTTGAAAAAGGGAAAGGATGCAGGTCAGTGTTCCAGTTATCGACCAATTACACTGTCCTGCTTCATGAGCAACCTGTTCGAGTATGCCGTATTGCCTGAAATTTTGACTAAATGTGATTTTTCTGATTATCAGGTTGGGTTCAGAGCTGGTTTTGGATGTTCTAAAACCCATCATGTACTTGGTCAGTTGCTAGTCTCTGCAAAAATGCAAAAAAAGCCACTTTATTTTGGCTTGGTTGGCATCTCGGCCGCTTTTGACAACGTTGTACATTCGCAAGCGCTTCATTGCTTATTTAAAGCAGGAGTCAATTCGTCCCTCGTAAAAGTTCTTCAATATTGGTATTTTAATTCGTTGGTTCGGCTAAAATGGATGTCGGATATATCTGAGCCTATCTTAGTAAAGAAGGGAGTCAGGCAAGGTGGCGTGCTGGTTCCATATATTTTTAAAACTGTGCTTGCCGACTGTTTGCAAATGCTGTCTCCTACTGTGTGTTTAGAAAATGCTGTTGTTAATCACATTGCATGTGCTGATGACGTACTGCTAGTTAGTCATACTAGGTCAGGCCTCACAAAGAATCTAAATGTTCTGATTAATGGTTTGAGTATGATTGGAGTTTCTGTAAATGCTTCAAAATGCGAGTTTCTGTGTTTTAATATTTCTAACACTGTTCGTCCTTTACATGTGGGTACAATATTACTCGAGTGTGTCTTAAAGTTGAAATGACTTGGGATTACTTTTTCTGATATACTTTCGACTACCTGCTCGTATCTGGTTGCTAGTGCTCTGCACTGTATTCGCATCTCACATGGTAAAATCTCGCCTAATAGAGGAAGGTACAACCACCGAGGCTTATGTAAACTTTACCATAGTTTTTGTCCTCCTACAATACTTTTTCTTTCCGGTTTTCATCCTTTAATGCGGAAAAAGACTGTCTTCAGCTAAGGAGAGGCTATTTTAAATATTGTAAATTCCTGCTATATTTGCCAAGGTGGTACAGAAATCACAAGATTATTTCTCATTTTGGATTTATCGACCCTCTAGTGCTGCTTGAAAACATCGCTAAGGACCTGAGGACCAATACTCCAAAGAAGATATGTGCCTGTGATCCTCTAACTTATTTTTTTTCCAGATCAATGAATCAGTGGATATTGTTATGTTATTTATCTTGTGTTTTCCTTCTTATTTCCTTGTGAATTATATTATTTTGTTTTTCTTCTCTTACTCCGCATTTATTTTCTATTGCGGGTTATAAATAAACTTACTTACTTACTAATAAAAATGAACGCAAGGTGTCTCTACTTTGAGACATCTCCATTCAAATAACTATATATTTATATATTTTATAAATATCTAAGAATAAGTTTGTTGTGGTTTGACGTTCGAATTATTGGAGTTATTGAGTCTCTAACTTTGAGTGTTGTCGAAATTTCTTGAGCATTGGATTTTATTTTTTTAGTTAATAAGACTGTAGTTGTCGTTATTACAGTGTACCACAGTTTAAATAATAATTCTATCATGTATTCTTTTTTTATGGGCTTGCATATGTTCCCTCTGATATAAATCTAATATTTTTTCAAATACGGTACCTTAGGATCACCATATCTCGTCCGCGTCTTTGTTTATATCACCATATCTTTTTGTTATAATTTTTTAAGGCTATACGGTACCTTAAAGGATCACCATATCTCGTTCGCATCTTTATTTATATCACCATATCTTTATTTGGTATATATTTCTTAAAGCTATTAAATTAAAAAAAAACATGATTTTCAACTGAAAGTAAGGAGCAATATTAAAACTTAAAACGAACAGAAATTATTATGTGTATGAAGGGAATTGCCCCCTCCTCAACACCTCGCTCTTTACGCTAAAGTTTTTAGGGCTTTTAAAAAAATCTTCCTGTTGTTCCAATTAAACAACCCTTGTGTTTCATGAGTCGTTCTTAAAGAATTGGGACAAATTTCGAACTTTAGCGTAAAGAGCGAGGTGTTGAGGAGGGGGCAATCCCGTTCCTACACGTAATAATTTCTGTTCGTTTTAAGTTTTAATGTTGCTCCTTACTTTCAGTTGAAGAAACTTTTTTTTTTCTGATCATTTTTGAGTAATGCCAGGAAATCTGCTCCCACCTCCACGGAGAAACCCCCCTCTCCTCAAAAATATCCTCTAGACAATTCAATCATCCCTGTGAAAATTTACCCCGGACTATTATCCTTAACAACTCCATGCCTAAAATTGAGACAGAAAAGAGAAAGCAAGACATTTAAAAAGAATGTTGTAAATAAATTTTGGCAAATTCCCCCATTGTATAATTTCCCCTGACAATTTCACCCCCTGGAAACATCCCTGCCTAAAGAAAATAAAACTCCCCAGGGGAGAAAAGCCCAGCAAAAAATTTGCCCCCCCCCCCCCTCAAAAATGTATACATACTTCACAATAACAAATACTATGTGTAAAAATGGGCAAATTTTATTACTTAAATACCTTTCCCCTGGGCCTATGGCGGGGGGGGGGGGGGTTCATGTTGTATCCAAAGGCATAGTTATTGGGCCTTTCAACTATGATGAGCAAAATGGAAGATCAAAATTTTGATCGGAGGACTTTGAGCAAAAAGGGTTGGTGGAGGGGGCCAGGTTGCCCTCCAATGTTTTTGGTCACTTAAAAAGGGCACGAGAAATTTTAATTTCCGTTTGAATGAGCCCTCTCCCGATATTCTATGACCACTGGGTCGATACTATCACCCCTGAAAAAAAAAGAAGAAGAAAAAAACACATCCGTGATCTTTCTTCTGGCAAAAAATACGAAATTTCACAGTTTTGCAGATAGGAGCTTGAAACTACTTATAATAGGGTTTTCTGATATACTGAATCTGATGATGTGATTTTCATTAAGATTTTAATACTTTTAGGGGGTGTTTCCCCCTTTTTTTCGAAAATCAGGCAAATTTTCTCATGTTCGTAGCCTTTAAACGGTAAGACTAAAGTTAATGAAACTTACAGTTCGTTACCACGAACTGTTTGATACAGTACCTTAAAGGATCACCATATCTCGTCCATTATAAACTTTTTTCAGATTGTGGGGTCACACTATTTAGAATTGATTGGGAAGTTTTGCTACAAGTTGTAGAACTTAATAATAAAAGATCCGATAAAAGATCTGAATGAATGACAAAATACTATAAGCTGACACCTACTTTCCTCGAAATGTTAGAAAAATCATTGAACTTCTCGCGTTTTGTGTCGGAGATGTGGATTTTAGTTAAAATGAAACTTCCATTATCAGAAGGTATAATTTTTTTTCAAATAAATAGAGTAGAATTTTCTTTTAAAATTTTAGGAAAGGGTGCTCCCTAAAATGTTTCTAGTTTACCTGCTAGGAAAATGCTAAAAATAAGCTCAAAGGAATTGTCATTTGAGCAATTTGACTGCTTTGGGAGTTTCCTATTATAAAGAAGAAACGGTCAAAAATTGGGTTTTTAATGCCAAACGAAAATACTGAAAAAACACCAAACGAATATTTCGAAAGGACAACCGCCTCTTTTCTTCAGCACGAACAAAAAAGTTCCCTGTGGTGTCAACCACTTTGATTGACAGGCTAGCCGACAAAAAGGACGTAAAATCTTACTGCCTTTTCTGTGAAATTTCCCAGTCCAACCACAAATTCTTGACAGCTCTCTATGGTAGCTAATCCCCTGGGAGAATTCGTTAATGGGCGCTTTGTCTTTGTGACGGTCAGTCGAAGCTGAGTCTTTTAAGATGTATGGCCTCAATTTTTTATTTCAACCTTTAAGCACCGTCCACTGTACGGTGTAGGCCTTTGCGTAATAACGGTGCCTAGCGTATCGAAGTGTCGTCAAAGAACACAATGTCTAGTGCATCTCCCCCTTTAAATTAGATTGGTTGAGTCAACTGAATTCCTTTGCTTGAAAAATAGCTTGAATCAGTGAAGGGAATAATTTAAAATTGAGTAAGACCTCAGTAAAATGAGTAAACCTAGTAAAAATGAGTAAGGGTACAGAGTTTGATAAATAAGCTTTGTAAAATTCTAATTTTGATGCTTACGACCTTTGGTCTGATTTACTATCGTTAGAGTAATATTTATCCTTTTTATTTCAGAAACATCAGCTAGCTCTGCTAGCTACGAGTCAAGCTCTGACTCTGGGATTGACTCACCGGGATATCCTGGTAGTCCCAAAAATAGTGTCATAGAGGAAGGCATAATGGACTCAGAGCCGTTATTTACTGAGCTGTGGAGAAAGATAAAAAACTATACTGAGGAACCAAAGAGTGTAGTTTTTACCATGCCTATTGATGACGGATATCTTGGATGATTATTTGAAGCTAGGTGAATTAGTTAAAGAAGTCCTTAGGACTAGTGCAAAATTATATTGCGTGAATGCAGCAGGAAAATGTTTGTCGTAAGCGTTGCTAATATTGAGTGTTGTTCACTACTTAGACTACATCACGTGCTGTCATATTTAGTCAAATTACGTCGAAGTAAATCAAATTTCTTGCCAAGGGAATTGAGGGAAGTCCAAGAGAACCGAGTCCTTGACTCTAAGGAGCTTGTTTTGTTGTTATTTTTCCTACCAGATAGTTTTGAGACCTTTATTCTTGGGTATCAAGATGGGCGACAGTGGATTTTAAGACCCCCTGGTATTCAAGGCCTGTGAATCGTTGTTTATTTTCTACTTAATTTTTTGACCTGAAATTGGTAAGTAGAAACCTACGTATCAGTCAGTAATCATTCCATAAACATCACATCAGAAACATACTGCTCTAACACTTCTCGTGACAGGCAGGTCAGATCCTTGCTTGTGTTTTCGGCCATTCGATAAGACTTAGAGGAACGCCACTAGAAATGCTTTAGAACCAAAAGCTGTGATTTGGTTCTGTATCACTGTCTGCCATTTAAACAAAAATAAATATTAGAGATTGTGGGTGATTCTATTTAGTTGTTTGGTCATCGAATCTTTAAAGTTTATTATGTTTTATTTAAGATGCCGAGATGTTGTCTTTGTTCCTTTTAACTGCTGTTTATTGTAATGTCATTTGCTGACCTAGGGGGTTTTCCATACTATTGGCTGAATCCAGTCTACGAAAAACTTTTATATATATATATATATATATATATATATATATATATATATATATATATATATATATATATATATATATATATATATATATATATATAAAAAAGGGTTGCTCTTTGAGAATATTTTAAAAAATGTTGATAAGTGACTTGTTTTAGATACCCCCAGTGTTAAGGATAAGTTTTTAAATACCATAAATTTACAGGGTTTTAATTTTTTGTAACAAAATTTAAAATTGGTGCCTTGTTCAGTAACGTTGGTTATTTATTGAGGGTAATGTTCTTATTATGTCTGGTTGTGCTTAAGTTTGTTTTGTTGGGTGGTTTGTTTGCACCCAGTATAGTGGGATTTTGGTTTAGGTATGTGTGGTATGTGTCTTCTCTCACTTTTCAGATTCAAACGTCATTCAGTTGATTTTGACTTAGCAGTGCAATATTTCTGGGAATTCTATCCTGTAAACTAAGTACCTTTTGTCTTCGAATCCAAATATAATCTACGCTTTAGGTGACCTTCCTTTACTGCTCAGACTAGTGAATCCTGGTGAACTGTTTACTAGCATTCTTGCTGTAAAAAATACTTCATTTTCTGAAAACAAATGTTTATGGTACATTAAAAGTCAGGTATGTGGCTTACGAATGAATTTGTTTCGTGGGAGGGAGTAGAAAGTTTTTAAAGTAGCCCAAATAGGGAATTTTTCGGATATTGTACAAAAATACTAAAACTATTACATTTTGATGTATGGTTCTGGAGCCCTCTCCCTCCCCACCCTGCGGTCGTGCCTGTTAAATATATCATTTCTCTCTTTCTCTCTCTCTCTTCTTTCTTTCTTTCTTTCTTTCTTTCTTTCTTTCTCTCTCTCTCTTTTTCCCTTTCGTGTGCATCCTTCTAAATTAAACTGCATTTTTTTTAACTTGATCTCTTGTTTTTGACATCTTGTTTTTTATTGTTAGTATCACACTTATGTTTTTTTGTTGTTTTGTCTTTTACTATTTTTCCTTCGACCTTTTTTTGGGGAGCTTGTTTTTTGGAATCGGATTTTATTTATTAGCTTGACCAGGTAAATCAATATATCATTCTGTTTTTAGTCTTTGCCTCAGGTGTTGGTATGTGGCGGTGAAAAGTGTATTTTTATTCAGATTTGGATTAATAAACTTTGTTGGGAAGTCGAATTTTATTTTATTTTTCAACTTATTTTTTTAAGAGACATTATGTTACTTGCCTCAGCAAATGACTATGACTAAATTAATTCTCTTTGAATATTTTTAAATTTCTACTTGTGAGAGCTTTTCGTCACCATTGTCTTGTGACTTTTTAGCTCCGTCTAATCTTCACTTAATTGCACAAACAGCCTTTTTTAAGCTTAATTTCAATAAAAATCCGATTAAAAATGTTGATACTCGTTAAGCTTAAAAGTAAAATTACTTTTTGATTTCTCTAATTGAAAATCACACTTCTGAGCATGATTATCAGTTTTTAGGTTAGCCAGGAAGGAATTTCCAATTTGGCTAAAATAAAATAACTGAGCTCAGATGGACGAATGCTTAAATTAAGTAAAGTTGACATTTTGAGACTTGAATTGAACAATTTGGAATCCTTAATCAAGGGAACACCGCCAATAAAAGGACTAGTTCATTCTTCTTTATTTTAATTTTCCATCTTCTTTTGCTGTATTTAAAAATGTTTTAGAGACTTTCTTACTGTGGAAGATTAGATTGTTAAAAGGTTGAAATAACTTCTGCTTTTGTTGTTGTAAAAATGATCTAATCGGTTTTGTAAGAAGAAAAGTTACTATTTAAATATGTTTAAAGAAATCAATAAGCTGTTCGACTATGCAAAGTGCTGAAAAATAAGGTGGCCAACATTTTATATCAGGTCAGATTAAATACGGCGTTTATCATAGGCAGCGCAATCGCGCTGCCTAAGTAAAGAACGATGTTGGTACGATGTATTATTATTTTTCCTTTAGACCAGGGCACTTCGTATCGAAGGAGCTGTTGTAGAAACTTCGAAAAGGGCTGAGATAGCCATTTTGTTCAGCGTAGTTGATTTCCAGATATAAATTATGTTTTTGAAGAGGCCACTCCCCCACAGCCTCAGGGCAAGGGCTGTAAGTTATGCCCTGGGGGCATATAAGATTTTTATAGAAAGCGTTATCGTAGAAACTTCAAAAAAGGCTCATTCGATTGGAAATTCAAAGGGCTAGTGCCCTTTTTAATATTCGAAAGTGATTGGAGGGCAACTAACTCCCCTCTCACGCCCACCTTTTCCCCAAACACATCCAATATAAATTTTGAAATAGCCATTTTGCTCAACGTAGTTGAAAGTTCTGGAAATTATACCTTTGAACAGGACACTCCCCTTATGCAACCATCCTTTCCATAAGAACCTTAAATGCCCCAAGGGCATAACTTAAAACCCTCGCCGTTAGGCTCTGGTTAGCTGCACTCTGATCACTTTGACTCTTAAAAAGGGCACTAGAACTTCTGATTACCAACCCAATGAGTTCCCTCCAAAACATATACGACCACCCTTTCTATAATGGACTTATATGCCCCCAGGCCATAACTTACAACCCTTGCCCTGAGAGCTGAAGGGGGGGGGGGTTACCTTCCTCACATATATAAATTCCGGACACCTCAACTACTATGAACAAAATTCTTATCTCCAAATTTTTATTGGAGGTGTTAAGGGAAATCATGAGGGTAGGGGGGGGGGGGGCTGGTGGTTCTCAAATCACTTTGACTCTTAAAAAGGACCTTATAACTTCCAATTTCAAATCAAATGAGCCCCATCTAAATTTTCTACGACCGCCCATTCCATAAAAGCTTTATATGCCTTTATGGCATAACTTACAACCCTATCCCGAGGGTGTCGAAGGGTTTTGACAATCCTAGAGGCATTATCCTATGTTCTTTAGACTATTTTGAACAAAATCGCTATCTTATAATTTCAATCAGATGCGTTTGATGAAGGTGAGGTTGTCGGTGGTTTGCTAAATGCCCTCCATCACTTTTGACGCTTAAAAAAGAACTAGAAGTTCCAATTTTCAACCAAATGAGCCTCTTCGAAGGTTAAACAACCATCTCTTCCATAAAAACCTTAAATGTCCCGCGGCATAACTTACAACCTTCGCCCAAAGGCTCTGGTGGTTTGAATCAACTCCAAAAGCCTTGTTATATGATCTTTGGACTATTTTGAATAAAAACGAATGTCTCAAAATCTTTTATTCGAAGTATTTCGGTAAAACACGACGTGTTGAGGGGGGATAGCTACCCTCAGATTACTTTGACTCTTAAAAGGGTAGTTGAAATTCAGATTACCAGTTCAATGTATACTCTGAAGTATACACGACCACTCTTTCTATAAGAACCTTATATGCCCCCGGGGCATAACTTACAACCCTTGCCCTGAGAGCTGTGGGGGCGGGATTGTCTTCCTCAAAGACATAATATCCGGATTCTTTGACTAAAATGAACAAATTTGCTATCTCCAAATTTTGGTTGGACGTCTTTTGGGAAATGATGAGTGTGAGTGGCGTGTTTGTCTCAAATCACTTTTGACTCTGAAAAAGGGCAATATAACTTCCAATTTCAAATCAAATGAGCCCCATCTGAAGTGTATGCAACCATCCCTTCCTTAAAAACCTTTATGCCCCCGGGGCATGACTTTATCCCCAGGGCACTGGGGGGGGGGGGGGGTGTCCACCATAGAAGCATTGTTGTATGTTCTTTGGACTATTTTGAGCAAAATCTCTATCTCACAATTTTAATCAGATTTGTTTGGTGAAGAGGGTAAGTTGGGAGGGGGGCTTACTGCCCTCCATTACTTTTGACTCTTAAAAGAGAACTAGAACTTCCAATTTTCAACCATTGGATTTGTAAAAAGAAGCTCTAGTGCCGTTTTTAAGAGTCACAAGTGATCAGAGGGCAGCTACCCCCCGCACACGTCGTATTGTCCCAAATTGCTTCTAATAGAAATTTTGAGATAGCCATTTTATTCAAAATAGTGTAAATATCCTATAACAAGGCTTTTGGGGTTGAAAACAAACCCCTCAGAGCCTGGTGGCAAGGGTTGTAAGTTATGCCCCGGGGGCATTTAAGGTTTTTATGGAAGGGATGGTTGTGTAAACTTTAGAGGCCTCTAGCCCTCTCAATTTCCAATCTATGAGCCCTTTATGAAGTTATTACGACAACGCTTTCTATAAAAACCTTATATCCCCCCAGGGCATAACTTAAAACCTTCGACCTGAGGGCTGTTGGGGGGTTGTCATCCTCAAAGATATAATTTCCAGAGCTTTTAACTGCGTTGAACAAAATGGCTATCTCAAAATTTTGATTGGATATGTTTGGGGAAAGGGTGGCGTGGGAGGGGTTAGTTACCCTCCAATTACTTTCGACTACTAAAAAGGGCACTAGCCGTTTCAAGTTCCATTCCAATGACCCCTTTTTGAAGTTTCTACGACAACACTTTCTATAAAAATCTTATGTGCCCCCAGGGCATAGCTTACAACCCTTGCCCTGGGGGCTGTAGGGGGGTGTCATCCTCAAATACATAATTTTCGGACCTCTCAGCTAAGTTGAACGAAATGGCTGTCTCAAAATTTTGATTGGATGTGTTTGGGGAAAGGGGAGGCGTGGGAGGGGGGTTAGTTGCCCTCCAATCACTTTCGACTTTTAAAAAGGGCACTAGGCGTTTCAATTTGCAATCGAATGAGCTGTTTTTGAAGTTTTTACGACAACTCCTTCGATACGAAGTGCCCTGGTCTAAGACAAAAAAAAAACAATACATTGTGCCAACATCGTTTTTTACTTAGGCAGCGCTATTGCGCCGCCTATGATGAGGAACAAACTTTAAGTTAAAACTGTAGCCCATAGTAACAAAAAGTAAAAAATGGGTTTTCAAGAAATGCCTAATGAGAAAAAATTGCCATCTGACCCTGACTCAGTAAAGGTAACTATTTTCTTTGTCATTCACCTTCAATGTTAAATCGTAAGGTTATACGTGTATATGACTAGTACCGGGAGCCTGGTGGCTTTGCCGCAGGCCCCCGACCCTCGGCACGTGGCATGCTTTTATATATGGATTCTCATTGTCGCTTGTCTTGAGACTTTTCTTGATGCCATGACGTCACCACAGGTTTGATACAGCCACCCTGTGAAAAATATGAATTCTTTCCTAAAGTCCTGACCTATTTAGCTCGTTTTTGTGGCCAGTCATTGCTGTTCCTTGTTTTCCAGCCACAGATTTCATTGTCCATTTTTGTTCATCTTTATTTCAGAAAATTTTTCCACGGCTTTTGCTTTAGCACTTTAGATTTATGCATCATCTCATTTAATTTCTTAAGGCGTTATTGATAACAAATACATCTTTTCATGTTTCCACCCACAGATCACTGTTCAAAATTTTGTTTACAATTCAATGTGATACTCGCTGTCGTTTTTTCCATGCCTTTTTCTTTACCTGCTACGATTCTCACTTTCACTTGCTTTCTAATCGGATTGATTTGTGCTTCATTTTCATCAATCAACCCCTGAAACATTTTAAATGACATTAAATTAGAATTAGTGCCTTTGTAAAATTAATTTTTTTGTAATGGGACCTTTAACTTTTGCCTTGGCTTGTCTTTTATCATTATGAAAAACATAACGTCGAATTTTTGTTTTTAACAGAGGCTGATGCATTATCAGGTTCTTCGCTAACGCCCTTATAAACTCTAATGTCGTTAATTATAACTATTTCATCGCTTAGAGCTCTTATAAAATGTTGGAAATCGACTTTTGCCCCACCATTGCATGTTTCCACATCTTATTTCAAGAAACAATACAATTTGAGTAACACCATTGCATATCCCCTTATCTTATTTTAAGCAATAAAGTATCTCGAATATTATATTTATTATTTTGAATAATATAATTGCTTTTTCCATCTTCTCAAGAATCAATACATTTTGAAGAAAACCATTACTTGTTCTCTCATCTTATTTCAAGAAACAATACAATTTCAGTAACATCATTGCATATTTCCTCATCTTATTTTGAGCAATAAAGTATTTCGAATAATATAAATATATTTGGTATTTTGAATAATGCAGTTGCTTATTTCCATCTTATTTCAAGAATCAATACATTTTGAACAAGATCATCACACGTTTCCTCATCTTATTTCAGGAAACATTACAGTTTTAGTAACACCATTGTATATTTCCTCATCTTATTTCAAGCAGTAAAGTATTTCGAATAATATAAATATATTTGGTATTTTGAATAATGCAGTTGCTTATTTCCATCTTATTTTAGGAAACAATACAATTTTAGTAACACCATTGTATATTCCCTCATCTTGTTTCAAGCAGTAAAGTATTTCGAATAATATAAATATATTTGGTATTTTGAATAATGCAGTTGCTTATTTCCATCTTATTTCAGGAAACATTACAGTTTTAGTAACACCATTGTATATTTCCTCATCTTATTTCAAGCAGTAAAGTATTTCGAATAATATAAATATATTTGGTATTTTGAATAATGTAGTTGCTTATTTCCATCTTATTTCAAGAATCAATACATTTTGAACAAGATCATCACACGTTTCCTCATCTTATTTCAGGAAACATTACAGTTTTAGTAACACCATTGTATATTTCCTCATCTTATTTCAAGCAGTAAAGTATTTCGAATAATATAAATATATTTGGTATTTTGAATAATGCAGTTGCTTATTTCCATCTTATTTCAAGAATCAATACATTTTGAACAAGATCATCACACGTTTCCTCATCTTATTTCAGGAAACATTACAGTTTTAGTAACACCATTGTATATTTCCTCATCTTATTTCAAGCAGTAAAGTATTTCGAATAATATAAATATATTTGGTATTTTGAATAATGCAGTTGCTTATTTCCATCTTATTTCAAGAATCAATACATTTTGAACAAGATCATCACACGTTTCCTCATCTTATTTCAGGAAACATTACAGTTTTAGTAACACCATTGTATATTTCCTCATCTTATTTCAAGCAGTAAAGTATTTCGAATAATATAAATATATTTGGTATTTTGAATAATGCAGTTGCTTATTTCCATCTTATTTCAGGAAACAATACAATTTTAGTAACACCATTGTATATTCCCTCATCTTATTTCAAGCAGTAAAGTATTTCGAATAATATAAATATATTTGGTATTTTGAATAATGCAGTTGCTTATTTCCATCTTATTTCAAGAATCAATACATTTTGAACAAGATCATCACACGTTTCCTCATCTTATTTCAAGCAGTAAAGTATTTCGAATAATATAAACATATTTGGTATTTTGAATAATGCAGTTGCTTATTTCCATCTTATTTCAAGAATCAATACATTTTGAACAAGATCATCACACGTTTCCTCATCTTATTTCAGGAAACATTACAGTTTTAGTAACACCATTGTATATTTCCTCATCTTATTTCAAGCAGTAAAGTATTTCGAATAATATAAATATATTTGGTATTTTGAATAATGCAGTTGCTTATTTCCATCTTATTTCAAGAATCAATACATTTTGAACAAGATCATCACACGTTTCCTCATCTTATTTCAGGAAACATTACAGTTTTAGTAACACCATTGTATATTTCCTCATCTTATTTCAAGCAGTAAAGTATTTCGAATAATATAAATATATTTGGTATTTTGAATAATGCAGTTGCTTATTTCCATCTTATTTCAAGAATCAATACATTTTGAACAGGATCATCACACGTTTCCTCATCTTATTTCAGGAAACATTACAGTTTTAGTAACACCATTGTATATTCCCTCATCTTATTTCAAGCAGTAAAGTATTTCGAATAATATAAATATATTTGGTATTTTGAATAATGCAGTTGCTTATTTCCATCTTATTTCAAGAATCAATACATATTGAACAAGATCATCACACGTTTCCTCATCATATTTCAGGAAACAATACAATTTTAGTAACACTATTGTATATTCCCTCATCTTATTTCAAGCAGTAAAGTATTTCGAATAATATAAATATATTTGGTATTTTGAATAATGCAGTTGCTTATTTCCATCTTATTTCAAGAACAATACATTTTGAACAAGATCATCACACGTTTCCTCATCTTATTTCAGGAAACATTACAGTTTTAGTAACACCATTGTATATTTCCTCATCTTATTTCAAGCAGTAAAGTATTTCGAATAATATAAATATATTTGGTATTTTGAATAATGCAGTTGCTTATTTCCATCTTATTTCAAGAATCAATACATTTTGAACAAGATCATCACACGTTTCCTCATCTTATATCAGGAAACATTACAGTTTTAGTAACACCATTGTATATTTCCTCATCTTATTTCAAGCAGTAAAGTATTTCGAATAATATAAATATATTTGGTATTTTGAATAATGCAGTTGCTTATTTCCATCTTATTTCAAGAATCAATACATTTGAACAAGATCATCACACGTTTCCTCATCTTATTTCAGGAAACATTACAGTTTTAGTAACACCATTGTATATTTCCTCATCTTATTTCAAGCAGTAAAGTATTTCGAATAATATAAATATATTTGGTATTTTGAATAATGCAGTTGCTTATTTCCATCTTATTTCAAGAATCAATACATTTTGAACAAGATCATCACACGTTTCCTCATCTTATTTCAGGAAACATTACAGTTTTAGTAACACCATTGTATATTCCCTCATCTTATTTCAAGCAGTAAAGTATTTCGAATAATATAAATATATTTGGTATTTTGAATAATGCAGTTGCTTATTTCCATCTTATTTCAAGAATCAATACATTTTGAACAAGATCATCACACGTTCTCCTCATCTTATTTCAGGAAACATTACAGTTTTAGTAAGCACCATTGTATATTTCCTCGTCTTATTTCAAGGCAGTAAAGTATTTCGAATAATATAAATATATTTGGTATTTGAATAATGCAGTTGCTTATTTCCATCTTATTTCAAGAATCAATACATTTTGAACAAGATCATCACACGTTTCCTCATCTTATTTCAGGAAACATTACAGTTTTAGTAACACCATTGTATATTTCCTCATCTTATTTCAAGCAGTAAAGTATTTCGAATAATATAAATATATTTGGTATTTTGAATAATGCAGTTGCTTATTTCCATCTTATTTCAAGATCAAACATTTTGAACAAGATCATCACACGTTTCCTCATCTTATTTCAGGAAAACATTACAGTTTTAGTAACACCATTGTATATTCCCTCATCTTATTTCAAGCAGTAAAGTATTTCGAATAATATAAATATATTTGGTATTTGAATAATGCAGTTGCTTATTTCCATCTTATTTCAAGAATCAATACATTTTGAACAAGATCATCACACGTTTCCTCATCTTATTTCAGGAAACATTACAGTTTTAGTAACACCATTGTATATTTCCTCATCTTATTTCAAGCAGTAAAGTATTTCGAATAATATAAATATATTTGGTATTTTGAATAATGCAGTTGCTTATTTCCATCTTATTTCAAGAATCAATACATTTTGAACAAGATCATCACATGTTTCCTCATCTTATTTCAGGAAACAATACAATTTTAGTAACACCATTGTATATTTCCTCATCTTATTTCAAGCAGTAAAGTATTTCGAATAATATATTTGGTATTTTGAATACCAAATATAATTGCTTATTTCCATTTTATATCAAGATCAATGCATTTTGAGGAAGACCATTACTTGTTTACTCATCGCATATTTTCTCATCTTGTTTCAAGCAATAAAGTATTTCGAATAATATATTTGGTATTTTGAATAATGCAATTGCTTATTTCTATTTTATTCCAAGAATCCATACATTTTGAGCAACACCATTGCATGTTTCCTCATCTTATTGAGGAAACAATACAGTTTGAGTAACAGTAGCCATAGAGTACCACTAATACAGCCGCATAAATTAAAAAATAATAGAAAAAGAGTAAAAGTCACGAATAACATATCTATATCATTCTCATTTTGTATTTCGAAAATATTAAATGTTATTTTTTGTCAAGTATATTTCATGTAAGACATGTTTGTGTAAGACATTCTAAGACATGTAAAAAGGGTTGAAAAAATTTTTATGTTGAAAAAATATATAAAAATATAAAATAAAATGTCAAAAAACAAATTTAACTTCAAAAAAAATCTGGGGAGGGGTTAAAAAGTTGGGTTGAGAGGGTATTGGAGGTTAGGGAGGGGGTTCTTGGAGGTTGTGGTCTTTGGAGGTTGGGTCCTTTATGGTTCAAATCCATAACCACTTCACTACTTGATTTCTAAGGATTGTTCTGGATTTCTATATCAAAATTCTTTTCTCGGTGCCTACGACTTTATTAGTTTCAACTTTATATATACTCCAATGTTAAACAATATTGTATTGCTCATACTCCTAATTTGGTACTTGTGTATTATACCGACCACAGCCAAGAACTGAAGCTAGGTCAATCGACTTGTGAAATGATGAATGTATTCTAATCACATTCTAACATTTATGTCACGTGGAGTGGGAGTAACCCGTCCCTCAGACTTACCTTTAGTTGGTAAGCAATTTCAACCCTAAACCGCTTTCATTCTATCCAAATAAAAAAATATTCTTATTATTGTCACCTTGGTTTCATCTCATTATTCAAATCCTTAGTTAAGACCATTTAGTCTTATGCAATAGTGGACGAACATCATAATTTGGATCATTGACCTACATAACATACAGCTAGTTGTTTTTGGCTGTTCGTTCAGTATTCCATACAGCTATTGGCTCAGAAACCTGTTTGGTACTTTCAGTATACCATACAGCTATTGGCTCAGAATTTGGTTTGGTTGGTTTTTACCATGGACATTAAATCTCGCCCTGGACTGCATGCATGGTTACTACTAATGATAGATATGATAATTGGGTTTGGGATTTTGACATTGATGAGGTTATCAATGCCGTTGTAAAAAAAAAAGTTTCGGCTATATATAATTCATAATGACAAAAGACAAGCTGAAATGCAATTAATTAATTTTTTATTTATAAGTTTAGCAAAGATGGGAGGATTTCAATTCCGCAAAAAAAGCTATATTAATCCAGATCAAATAATGAATTTTGTCATCCGGGTTGCAGCAGTGACTTGCAACCTAGTAAGAGACGATCACGTCCCATACTAAGAAACACAATAGCTCCTAAAAATAGAGTTAGATCAAAACACAAAGTATACTATTAGAATCACCTTGTTCAAAATCCCTATGTAGGAAACTTATAACTACTTGGCTGGAATAACTAAGAAATCCATTGGGTTGAAGAACACGAAAAGTTGCTTGAACTACGATATTCTGCATCGACGGAATCTGTTTTTTCTTTTTTCCTCTGCAGCTAGCAGGGCACTGGAACATCATAGAGGGCTGTTAAATGGCTCATTTTAAAGGAAATTGATGTATTTGAAAACTTTTTGTAATTTACAAAATTTATTTTTAAAATAGAATCAATTTTTTACGAAAAAACTGCATTTTCATGTACATGATTTATTAATGACGTCATAATCTTAGGTTGTAACCATATATGGCGTAAAAGTAAATCTTATATTATATGTTAACTATAATGACATCAGTGTATTTTCACATATTTTCAGTTCAGAATCGCTAAAGATGTTATGTAAACTGCAAAAACATTTATGGTGTTTGAGGAATATTTTTTTTTTTTTTTTTATTCAAACTAGAAAAATAGCGGAATTTTTTTTTAATTAATTTTGTTTTTTGTTCGACTTTATGAACGAAAGTTTTTTCTAATCTCTCACTTCAAAGTTATAATTGTCTCCTGGAACCAAACTTTTTTCGGCTCAACTCTTAAAGTGCGTATCTCTTTAACGTTGTGTTATATTTCCGTAGAAAAAAAAATTATTTTTGTTTATTTTAGTTTTCAGTTCAGAATCACTAAAGTTATTATTAAACTGCAAAATGCTTATGGTGTCTGAGCATTAATTTTATTTTTTTGATTCAAACTAGAAAAATTCCTTTAATTTTTAAAATGGTTTTGTTTTTTGTTAGGTTCTAACTATTCGACGCGTGATTTTATTGGTAGAACTTAAAATGTTGAAAAGATAAGGTCTGAAGTGATTATCCGGGTTGCAGCGGTAGCTAGCAACATTGTAAGAGACGCTCGCGTCCCATAGTAAAAAACTTAAATAGCCCATAACTCCTAAAAATAGAGTCAGATCAAAAAAAGAAGTACACTATTAGAACCGCCTTGTTCAATACCCCTATATAGGAGAATAACTGTCTCTTGGATTGAATAATGAGGAAAATTCATTAGCTTGAAAAACAATAAAAGTGGCTCCAAGTACCATATTCTGCATCGACGGCATCTTTTTTCTGTTTTTTTTTTCAGTACAGCTGGCGGGGCACTTTCAAATGGCTCATTTGAAAGGAAACAGATGTATTTAAAAACCTTTCATAACTAACAAAAATAATATTAAAAATAAAATCAACTTTTACGAAAAACTGCATTTGTCTATAACTCTGTAGTAGCAAATGTTATTAACATCTTCCACCATACGAATATAAAAATTGGATTTTTACCATTAATAAAATGCATGGAAAATGCAGTAATTTTTTGGGGGGTTTTAACAAAAAATCTGATTTTCAACTGAAACTAGAATAACTCCTGAAAATTTTAAATAAAATAATTTTATCTAACTGTAAACTGCAAAAATATGTATGGTGTCGGAGCAATAATTTTAATTTTTTAATTCAAGCCACAAAATATATGAAAATTTAAAAATTAGTTTTGTTTTTTGCTAGGTTCTAACTACTTGATGCGTGATTTCACATAAAGTTATTCCAAGAGGTCAAATTCTCAGAAGTCGAATTCTCAGAGGTCAAATAATGAATTCTGTAAAATATTTACAATTATTTATTCTTGTCTGGGTTACGTTACCAGCCTTAACTAGTGCTGAGAGTGTAATTGGCTTAAACATTGGAACTGTTTACTCTTCAGTATCTTCAGTAGTTGGAAATACCACTGTGCGAAAAATTGAAAAATTTCCTTCGTACGTGGGTATCTCAAATGAAGGTTTGATAGTGGGCCATGCCGCCAAGAAGAAAGCAAGCTCAGATCCAAAAAACGTTGCTTTCGGTTTGAAACGAATCCTAGGTCTTAATTGGGAGCAGGTGAAAAAACATGCTGAAGATTATCCTTTTGATTTGGACGAAGGAAAAACGGTAGAGTAGTCGTACGATTCGAACAAGGAAACAGAACATTTACTCTTGTAGAGTTAGTTTCAGCTATCATTCGAGACCTAAAGGAAAGATCTTCTCATTTTCTTGACGAAGATGTCCAGAAAGCTGTAATTGCGGTTCCGGCATTTTTTACACATACACAACGACATGCTATGATTGAAGCTGCAAATTTAGCTGGTTTAGACGTTCTTCGATTAATAAGTGAAGCTTCTGCTGCTACCTTGGCTCGTCGTATTAATAGCACAGATGATAGAATTGTAATGGTTGTGGATCTTGGAGGAGGGACTTTGGATATCTCCCTCGTATATATACTCGATAAAACTTTAAAAAACCTTTGTAAATGGAGGACACAATCACTTAGGCGGTTTGGATTTCGATAATAAGGTAATGAGATATTATAAGAAGAAATATACAGGAAGAGGGGTTATTCAGCATAAGCTTCGCAGTCAAGTAATTTTGGCAAAAGAGAAATTGTCAAAAGCTGACAAATATGAACTCCAAATTGAATGTGAAAATGAAACGATTCCAGAAATACTAACTCGTTCTGAATTTGATCGTATGAACATCGATCTTTACGAAAAATTTAAACAAGCAATAATAGAAACATTCAATCACGCGGGATTTGAAAGAACTATAATTGACGAAGTGTTATTAACTGGTGGTGCGTCACGTAATGCTATGATTAAAAAGATTGTTTCAAGTTACTTTGGAATAACTACGCAGCTGAGAGTGCTTGATGGGAGTGCAACAACTTCGAACGGTGCAGCTCTGCTAGGTGCTGCACTCTCAGGAAATCCAAATTTGATGGATTACAAAATTCAAGCTTCTATTGCTTACGATATCGGTGTTGAAACTCTTCAAGAAAAGATACATGTATACCATTCCGCAGATCTTCCTCTTCCTCAGAATATATCAGTATGGCTTACAAATAATGAAATATTAAAAGTAAATGGAAAAAGAATTATAAATGTTTACGAAGGCAGAAATAAAAAAACAAGCAGATGATAATCTGCTAGTAAACAGAATCATCCTCACAGAACCAAATTGCACTGACACTAGAACAAAATTGACAATATCGGTGGATGAAAGCAATATCATCGAAAGCTCCGCAGAAACCTTTTGCATAAAAAGGATGACAAAAGAAAATATCCGGCGACTTGCTGAAGAAAAAAGGGCAAAAAGTCGGGCCAGTCTGGAGAGAATAGCAACAAATACACATGGAAAGACTGAAAAATAGAATTCTACAAATTCCAGCAAAACAAAGATTGAGAATAACAAAAATGCGAGTGGAACAGCCTTGGATAAGTTTACAACTTCTTTTCTGGGAAAAAAAACTATTCTATAAATATCATCCAGGTAGATATTGAGAAAAAGACAATATAGGTAGCAGCAGAATTACCCCAGAAAAGTCTCATAAATTAGGAGGGACTGAAGAAATTTATCCAACGGAGGAGAGTAAGAACACAGACAGTAAAGATATAATCAAAATTGCCTATAAAGAATGAATATTGTCTGCACTGATACAGTGAAAGTGTTCCTCAAAGAGGGAAAGTATTCCAAACGTATCGTCTGGACTGAAAAAGATCGAAAGTACTTACAGCTGTTGGCTTAGTTGTACCTGAGACTGTTGGCTTAGTTTTGCCTGTAGCTGCTGGCTGTTGTACCTGCATTTGTTGGCTTAACTGTCTTCAGCTGTTTCCTTAATTGTACCTGCAGCTGTTGGCTTAGTTGTACCTGCAGCATTTGGCTACGCATTCATCATCAATCATTTTATTTTAACCCATCACAAAAATTTGGGTAGAGTCCAGAAAAAGACAGAGTAAAAATCAAGAAAAACAAAAAAACAAACAACAGAAATAAAAACGCATACAACTACAAACAAAGGATAAACTAAAATGACTAAAGATGTGAAGACTTCTGGTATTCAGTAGAGAAATCACAAATACGCTCCTCAATAAGCCCAGCTGGGTTTACCAATTGATACTTCCTTCGCAGAAAAAAGTTACTTGTCCAAGTCAGAAGTTCCATTAAATACTTTGCAAATTTAAAGTAAATGCTATGAACTTGCTTTCTCTTATCACAATTAAAAAAAGACCAAACAGGAGCAAGGGTAAGTAAGTGAGGAACTATTAGGCTATTATATAACTGAGAACATTGAGCTCTACTCATATACGACACGTTTGAAGCCAAGGAGGTATAAGCAGCCCAGATCTTGGTAGCATAGTTTTTCATTGCCAGGCTTACAGTTTCTTTCAGGTTTGCTCCAATAGGCATGCCCAGGTAAGTAAGGCTGCTAGCTAAAGGAACCTCAGAGCCAGATAGACATATTGAATTTCTATTCCGTTTATAGTTGAGCGGTAGAACAACTGTTTTGTCAGTATTAAAGCTCAAATCAGTGTGTTCGTACTCATATTGGAGGAGCTCAAGTGTTGAAGAGCATCCTTCAGTAAGTCATCTGCAAACATAACTAACGAAAGATCAACTCCTTTGAAGATAAATGTGCAGTTCAACCTATATTGAGCACCGGTAACACAATTATTAAACAAAACTGGAGAAGTCAGAGCTCCTTGGCGTACACCTTTCTGAATCTGAAATAGTTGACTACTACTACTACTAACAACTCACTGCAGCACCAAGCCACCTGAGGCCAATACAGCTACGCACGCTCTTCCTCCATCCCAATCTATTCAAATCCTCCCTTTTTACACCCGCCCACGAAGTTCCCATTTCATTTCAATCTTTCTTTATGACATCCTTCCACCCCAGACGGGCACGACCTGCTTTCCGATTAGCCCTAGACGGTTGGCCGAAAAGCACAATATTCGGCAATCTGTCATCCTTCATCCGCACAACGTGCCCTAACCACCTCAACCTTTCTTTCATTATAGCCCTAGAGAGCGGTATTGAACCACATTTTTTGTATACCCTATTGTTTGAAATACGGTCAGTCAGCCGGGTGCCCAGAACAATCCTTAAGCAATTTCTTTGGAAAACATCTAGCAAATCTTCATCCGCTTTTCGGAGCGTCCATGCTTCAGAGCCATATTTGACCACTGTCATCACTGTAGCTTCTAATATTCTAATCTTAGTTTGCAGACTTATCTTCCTATTCTTCCAAACTTTTTTTTAACTATGAAAAAAAAACTCTGAGCCTTGGCTATTCTACTTTTAACATCTTCACTGCTCCAACCATCTTTACTAATAATACTACCAAGGTAAGTGAAGCTGCCCACCTGATCAATCTTTTCATTATCCAACGTCACCTTTTCATCTTCACTTATTCCTAGCCTTAGTGACTTAGTCTTCTTAACATCAATTTAAAAGCCAATTCTAGCACCCTGAACTCGCAAAACCTCTAAAACTTCATTCATTTTGCTCACACTTTCATCTAGGATGCTTAAATCATCAGCATAATTTAAGTCCAGGAGACTTGTTCCTCCCCATTTCATTCCGTGGTCTCCCATTGCCTTTCCTGTGCTCCTTAAGACAAAGTTCATCAAAATAATCCATATAAAGGGGGATAGAACACAACCCTGCTTAATTCCTGATTTGATACAAAACCAGCTGCTAACCTCATTTCCTACGTTAACCGCAGCAGAGTTATTCTCATACATAGCACTAATCACTTTAATGTATTTTTCTGGTATACCATACAAGGATAAAACCTTTACTAAAGCTCTTCTATCAACAGAATCGAACGCTTGCTCATAATCTATAAAACTGAGGACCAAAGGTGTTTGAAAACTCAGGCACTTCTCAATTATTAGCCTAAGAGTGGAAATTTGGTCGACACATCCTCTGCCTTTTTAAAACCGTACTGTTCTTCTCTTAAAACTTTGTCTATGGCATCTCTCAGTCTAAAAAGTATCATATTACTAAGTAATTTACTACCTACAGGGACCAGACTAATGCCTCGATAATTACCACAATCCCTTTTATCACCTTTCTTTTAAAGTGGCTTAATTAAGATTTTCCTAAAATCGTTAGGTACTTCTCCTTTTTCAATAATCATATTCATAATCTTCAGTAACTTATTTCTAACCTCAGAGCCACCATATTTAAGAAACTCATTTACCACCCTATCAGCACTGGAGCCTTATTATTTTTTAATCCTTTTAGTGCTGTTGCGAATTCCTCCTCACAAAACAAATCTTCCTTCACATCCAAGGTATCACAAACTTTTTCATTTTCCTCTATATCTTTTCCTGCAACTCATTCTCGGTTAAGCCAATTCTCAAAATGTTCGACCCATCTCTCTTTAGTTTTTTCCTTATCGCTAATTGCGGCCCCATTCCTATCTTTAACTGGGCCAAGTCCGGATTGACTACTCCCTCTCAATTTGTTAACATGCCAGTACAATATTTTACTATTATGCCGTCTAGATGCATCTTCCAGATCCTCGGCAATTTCATCCATGGCCTCCACTTCACACTTCCTCAGTTCATATTTTAATACTTTCTCCACTTTCTTTACACTCCTTTTGTTTTCATATGATCTATCACTCAGATAATTCTTTTACAAGTCCTTTCTCCCTTCTATTAAACATAAAGCTGTTTCACTAATATTCTTAGCTGCAGTTCTAGTTTTCTTCCCTAATACACTTTCAGCAATGTCACAAATTGTTTTTCTAAAATTATTCCAACCATCTTCCACATTATCAAATTTTAAACTCTCAAGTTTAGCATTCAACTGTTCCTGTAAAGTTTCTCTCAAATTCTCATTCTGGAGTCTACCAACATCATAACTTCCCGGGAGGTAGTTACCCTTCCTATATTTCAGCTTTAAATTAACCCTTGACACTACTAGATGGTGATCTTTACTTTTAATATCAATAACAGCACTCCTATATACCCTAGTATCTTGTATTGATCCTGCCAGTCTTCGGTTTGCTATAACATAATCAGTAAGGTTTGCTGTCCCGCCATCACGTGAATACCATGTTAACTTATGAGCCATTTTATGACCAAACACCGTATTGTTTAGAACTAGACTATTATACCTACGAAATTGCAAAAGTCTGTATCCATTACTGTTTTCCAGCCTTCAGATTTATATACGTCCATCTTAAACAAGTAATTATCGCAGCATCATTACCTTTCAAATGGGCCTCAAGCAAAACCTGTTAAAATATACAACAGTCAGCTGAGTTGAAAATATACAAGAGTCAGTATTACCTACAGCTGTCAGCTTAGTTGTACCTGCAGTTGTTGGCTGAGGCCAACAGAGCTTTGAAGGCTCCTCCTCCATCCTAATCTGTCCCTAGCCCCCATCTTTACACCCTCCCAACAAGTTACCGTTTCCCTTAACCCTTTCCTTATGTCAACCTTCCATCCTCCCATTTACGGTGACATGCTCGTTAGGCCAAGACCGTTGTACAACAAGAAAAATCTACGGCAATTCAATGAACGTGTCTTAGCCACCTCAATCTTTTTCTAATCATAGCCCTAGAAACTGAGATTAAACCCCTTTTTCATCTAGTCTACTGTTTGATCACCTCTCCCCTTGCATTTGTTCCCTGCTAAAATAAATATATCTTCTGGGTTGACAACCCCCCCCCTTACCCCCGAAGACCCCAAAGCAAAAGCTGCAAGTTATGCTAGTTGCCCATTGTTGACATATAAGGTTTTTATGAAAGGGGTGGTCGTACATCTTCGGAAACGGCACATTCGATTTGAAAATCAAAAGTTCTAGTTCACTCTTTAAGAGTCAAAAGGGATCGAAGGGAAATACCCCCCCCCCATTGTCTTTTTCCCCAAAATGCTTCTAATCAAAATTTTGAGATAGTCATTTTGTTCAAAATAGTCTAAGGTCAAATAACTATGGTTCCATGTTTGATAAATCTCCATAGCCCCCATTGTTATAACACATGAGGTTTTAATAAAAAGGGTATTCGTGTAACCTTGAAAGGGGTTCGTTCAATAGAGGATGGAAAATTATAATGCCCTTTTTAGAGTCTAAAGTGATGGAGGGTAACTGCACCCCCCTCCCTTCACATGTTTTTTCCTAGACTGCATCCGATCAAATTTTTGTGATAGTCGTTTGGTTCAAAAAGTCTGGAAGTCAAATAACTGTAACTCAGGGGTTTAACGAATTCCCCTAGCCACTGGGGAATGGTTGTAAATTATGCAAAATGCCCATTGCTAACATATTTGAAGGTTTCTGTAGAGAGGTTGGTCTATAAAATTTGGAAGGAGCTCATTCGATAGGAAATTGAAACTTCTAGTTCTTTTAATAATAAGAGGCGTAGGGGATTTATTGGCTATCAGTTTTAATCCGC
Organism: Artemia sinica; assembly: GCA_027921565.1. Lineage (NCBI taxonomy): Eukaryota > Metazoa > Arthropoda > Branchiopoda > Anostraca > Artemiidae > Artemia > Artemia sinica. The sequence continues at coordinate 50,079,691 of CM051264.1, forward strand.
AAAGCATTTCCAGAATTAGTGGTCTCAAAGGGCTAAATCTTTGGGTTAACTTTCTTCAAGAAAGTCACACCACTAAAGGAGGCTTTGTTTTATTAACCTTAGGCGTCCAGATAGTCAGCAAATCAGTAATATGTGCTGGAAAGCATTAAGGAATGTTATGTTTACCCTAAAAACATAATAACAAAAATGAATCTTGAGGAGAAAGTAATTCATTTTCGGACCAGTCATCAAAGAGCATTATTAAACCATTTCACAGTAAATCTCAGTTAATACTAAGTTCACATTGCCAATACAGAGAAAATTTTACACGCCGGTGTTGCCTCCGATTTGACAAATTTTCGCTGTTAAGTTTTAAATTTGACATAGTTCCGACTTAAATCAAGATGTACCTAAGCATATCGATAAAGTTAATAAAGTTGTTGATGAAAGGAAGAATCATAAAGTTTGTCCCACTCACACAAGGATTTAATCTTTTGGTCGCCACAGCAATTTTTCATAGAAAACAAATAAAAGTAACCATCTTCTTGATCTTTTTTTCTTTTAATAATAAATTAAAATATTATTTGCATCTTTCACCAAGCATAATATTTAAATAAGTATACACAGTATATACTAGCATACTTGTAGACACTAAGTTGTACGTCGTTTATCTGAAAATTATCATACGTCTTCTGCTTTGTGAACTTTCCTGAAAAAGTTAAATTGAGTTTAAATTTTTGGTAAATTTGCAGGTGGCACAATAATTTAGCTCGGATGAAAGTGAAAACATCATTTGATGCCTTTTTTGATGTTCTTTCATAATTCAATAATCACTTCTGTTGCAAATTGCATCTTGAGCCCTTAAAAGGGCCCCAAAAGTATCTCATTTTTGTAACAACACAAAGAAGTAATCAACAGCCGTTAAGTTATTGAAAAGTTGTTAAAAACATATCACTAGTTTATAAATAAGTTTGACAAGAGTAATCTGTTCCAGAAATACTTATTTATAACAATACAGACCTCATTTATTTGGCAACACAAATATAAACTGTTTTCCTAACGTTTCAAGTTTTTCAAGTGCCGTCGGCAAAAATAGCGCTGAATTTTGCAATTCGAAACTTTGCTGTCGACAATTCAGGGCATATTCCAAATCAGGGTAGATATTTGCACATTGGGGGGGGGGGGGGGGTCGCAGGCGGGTAAATTTCATGGTAACTTTACAGTGGACCATATAATTTAGCTTGGATGAAAGTGAAAACATCGTTTGACCGTTTTTTTATGCTCTTTCATAATTCATATAAAATACCTTCGGGGCCCCTTTAAGGACTCAAAATGCAATTTGCAACAGAAGCATTTATTGAATTATGAAAGAGCATAAAAAAAGGCATCAAATGACCTATTCACTTTTATCCTAGCTAAATTATTGTGCCACCTGAAAATTTACCCGATATTTTCCGACAGCAATAAAGTCAACAAAGTTAAACGAAGAAAACGGTTTATTAGCTTTGTGGATAGCTTTATTAGCTTTATTGACATCATGGGAGCCCTGCATAATTTGATTCTTCTTCTATTTAACAGCATAATTTGATTGTTCAATAAAAGAAATCGTTTTTTCTTCTTCTTCGTTAAAAAACCACTGCCACTTGGGAATCAATACTTCCCTTTTGGCATCTATTAGCTATTGAGCAAATTCGACAGAAGTTTATGTTGAGCATTGCAAGTCATGCGAAAATGTCACTGAATGTCTTTTCTATTCTCCAGCATTAGGTTAATATTTTTGTAAATTCCATTTTGATTGAAAGTAGTTTTAGACTCGTATAACAAGAAATTGAAAAATACTTTTGAGCTAAAGAAACTGAATTGTACTTTCAAAGTATTTATGTTGGAAGACAAGTGAGCGACTAAGTAGTGATAAATAGTGTCATCTACTATATCTTGTACTATTTTATTCTTTTGTTCTTTTCTATTGATGATGATGGCGAAATCTGCCATTTTACATTAAATATGGCGGCATCAGTGGTCTCTTGGCGAAAAATTACAAATGCTGGCGGCCCTTGCCCTAAGCCTCGACATGGTCATCGGGCTGTTGCCATCAAAGAGCTTATGGTTGTTTTTGGAGGAGGCAATGAGGGAATTGTCGATGAATTGCATGTGTATAATACAGGTAAGATTTTTTGCCAAGGCACATAGTAAGCTGGTTTAATCTAGGCCTAAATAGTCACAGGGAGGTAGACTTGTTTCTCATCCCCACCAAAGATTTACCGGTAAAATTTTACTTTAGCTACTTTTGACTATCTTGGAAAGGGGTTAGGTTAAAAAAAATGAAACGGTAAAATTCTACTTTAGCTACTTTTGGCTATCTTGGGAAGTGGTTAGGTTAGGAAAATGAAACTTTCAGGGATGGGTCTACAGGCTAAAGTGTGGGTAAATATTTACCAAATGATATTATTGAGTTACAACTAAAGTGAATATACCACTTGATGCCCTTTTTTATGCTCTTTACAAATATAATAATTGTTTTTGTTGGAACCCCCACCCCTATATATACCAATTCAGGATATATATTTGCACATTAGGGGGGTGGGGATGGTTTTATTTCTGATGTAAGTGAGAGGTAAGTTCAAACTAATGTGCAAATATATACCCTGAATTGGTATATATAGGGGTAGGGGCTAAAATTCATTTCCAACTAAAATCATTATTAGGCCTATATTCATAAATAGCACAAAAAAAGGCATTGAGTGGTATATTCACAGTAAAAAGGCTATCTACCAAATCATATTATTGACTTACACACAAAGTAAATATACCACTTAATGCCTTTTTTTTTATGCTGATTACAAATATAGTAATCATTTCTATCAGAAATGAATTTCAGCCCCCCCCCCCCTATATAGGGTAAGACACCCAGTAGTCGGACACTTTAATCACTTTGAAAACTTTTTGACATTGAAACTACTCTAATTACTGTATTAGGCTATACCACCTAGAAACCTAATTTTTGTATCAAAAAATTTCTGAAGAATTTCTGAACAAGTAGGTTACTAATTCAAATAGTTTCACTTGTACAGCATCTCCTATTTTTGAATTTACTAACAAGTGACAATTCTGCCTAAACTCGGACATACAAACAGCTCATTGTAAATTGGTTATTAAAATAGTATAAAAGATTCTGTCCGAGAATAGGCAGGTGGCTGACTACTGGGTGTCTTACCCTATGCCAATTCAGGGTATATATTTCTACAACCTAACCTAACCCTGAATTGGCATATATAGGGGGGGGGGCTTAAATTCATTTCCAATAGAAATGATTATTATATTTGTAATCAGCATAAAAAAAGGCATTGAATGGTGTATTTACTTTATTCCTGACTCAATAATATGATTTGGTAGAACTTTACCACTTTTTTTTATGCTGATTATGAATATAATAATCATTTCTATCAGAAATGAATTTCATCCCATCCCCCCTATATATGCCAATTCAGGGTATATATTTCTACATTAGGGGGGGGGGTAAAGTTTAAACTTACCTCCCATTTACATCAGAAATAAAATTTGCCCCCACCCCCCCTAATATAGAAATATATACCTGAATTGGCATATATAGGGGGAGGAGCTGAAATTCATTTCCAATAGAAATGATTATTATATTTGTAATCAGCATAAAAAAGGCATCAAGTGGTATATTCACTTTATGCGTAAGTCAATAATATGATTGGGTAGATATTTACCATATTCACTTTAGTTGTAACTCAATATGATTTGGTAAATATTTACCAAAGTGTGTCCTGGGAAGGTACTTTGAGGTACCTACCTCCACCTCTTCTCTCTCTAGAGGGTCCTGAAATTTGCCAACATGACAGGTCTATAGCCTACCTATTGAAATTCCTGTTATTTGAATAGAATTTTAAGCCATATCAAAGTTTTTTTTTCAAAATTTAGGAAATGTATTTGCATGTCTTTAAAACCTTATAAATTGGAATTGAGCAAAGTTGTGAAGCTGAAAACAATTTTTGTGTATTTCCTTAAAGGAGAAGATTTATTTTGCAAAGTTTCAGTCTTGTAACACACAGATTTTTAAAGGTTGTCAAAGGTCAGGACCCTCTAGAGGGAGAAGGAGTGGAGGTAGGTACTTGAAAATACCTTCTCAGGATGTACTTTAGCCCATAGACCCATCCCTGAAAGTTTCATTTTTCTAACCTAACCCGTTTCCAAGATAGCCAAAAGTAGCTAAAGTAGAATTGTACCTAAACATACCACTCAATGCCTTTTTTATGCTCTTTCCAAATATAATAGGCTAGCCTAATCATTTTTGTCTGAAATGAATTTTACCCCAAACCCCCCCCCCCCACCCCTATATATACCAATTCAGGGTATATATTTGCACATTAGGGGGGGGGGGATTTTGTTTCTGATGTAAATGAGAGGTAAGTTTAAACTCCCCCCCCCCATAATATGCAAATGTATACCCTGAATTGGTATATATAGAGGTGGGGGTAAAATTTATTTCCAAAAAAAAATGATTATTATATTTAGAAAGAGCATAAAAAAAGGCATTAAGTGGTATGTTTAGTTTGTTCATAAGTCAATAATATGCACAACAAAAAATTTACCAAGATAAGTACTTCAAAATACCTTCCTGGGACATACTTTATCCTGTAGAGGCTAAAGTATGGGTAAATTTTGCATTGTTCTTATTATTGATTTACAAATAAAGTAAATATACCACTCAATGCCTTTTTTTATGCTCTTTCCAAAAATAATAATCATTTTTGTTGGAAATGAATTTTACCCCCCCCCCCCTATATATATACCAATTCAGGGTATATATTTGCACATTAGGGGGGTGGGGGTAAATTTTATTTCTTATGCTATCCAAATTTACCAAATGTTGTCCCAGGAAGGTATTTTGAAATGCTTTTGCAAATTTCAATAGGTAGCCTATAGACCTGTCATGTAGGCAAACTTCAGGACCCTCTAGAAGGAAAAGGAGTGGAGATAAGTACTTCAAAATACCTTCCTGGGACATACTTTAGCCTGTAGAGGCTAAAGTATGTCCCAGGAAGGTATTTTGAAATTCTTTTCTCCACTCCTTCTCCCTCTGAAGCAGGGGTTCCCAACATTTTTTTTACTTTAGAGCACATTCTAAAATATTGGTACCCCCCCCCCCCTGACAGTCCCATATATAGCCTTAGGGTAAATATCAAACTAAAATAAAACCCTTAGATGATGAGACTATTACTTCATAACCTTGTATTACTTCATATGCAGCATATTTATATTAATCAGATTATCATATTTCCTTCTATTGCCATTCACATATTAATTTATTAAAATTGTATTTTTTGTCCAATATTCAATACAATCACAGGCTAAACAGGACATCTTTGAGTCTTGAGAGTAGATACCCATTACACAATAGATAAAACCATGAAAACAATTAACCTCACTTTTAACCTCAAAGTGATAGTTTATACTACAATTGTTTACTTTAGTGCTCAACTACTATTCAACCTTCCCCCCCCCCTCTAGGCATCTGTTTATCACTAGTAATCAACATAGTTTCTTTGTTTTGGTAGTCACTTGAAACCAACACATCTGCCAAACAAGATTGAGATTTTGGATAACTGTAGTTTTAGTATTTCCATGCTCTGGTACTTGTCATGTGTTTTGCTTTCTCTTTTGTATACTGTTTATGTAATTTAAAAATAGAATGGTTCATATTGTAGCACTGTATGTCATAGTTTTAAAGGCTCAATTCTTTACTGACATTTGGGTTGCTATTACTGTTTTTGAATGATTTTCCCCCTTGTTTGCTATAGGGACAAACCAGTGGTTTGAACCACCTGTGAAAGGTGATATACCACCAGGATGTGCAGCTTATGGCTTTGTAGTAGAGGGAACAAGAATTCTTGTTTTTGGTGG